>VZTL01054487.1:42706-67762 GCA_013400535.1 Scopus umbretta
TTTTTTTTTGTATTTCTGACAGTGCTAGGAGGCAAGGCAATGACTGTGGAAATAGAAGGTGTGGCAAAAAGGGTTTGAGAAGTCCTATCTTCTGGTCAGAACAGGATGAGAAATGACACACCTCAGCTCACAATGTGCTGCAGATGTGCAATGCCTTTATGCATAAGAACGTGAATGTTCCCCCACAATTTAGATGCACTTAGAGAGGCCTTACCGGAGCTTCTTTTAAGTCAGCTCACAAACTGAAAGATTTAAGTGTTAGCAGAGGCTTGTACCTGACCCCACGCTTACATTGGCTTTGCGTGGGACCTACAGTGGGGCATTGCCCAGGGACCTTCAGCTCACCTGAAACCCACAAGTCTGCAAATCAGAAGATTAGGCTCATTGAACCTGGTAATCCATCAGTAAAGATAACTTCCCTCTCTACAGATCACACCTTTCTCACCCAGGGTTTGAATGACACAGTAAAGCATATAAGGAACGTAGACAAAAACCACTGAAAATTCTGCTGAGGCTCCTCTAATGAAACGGTTTGATTGCAAATCAGACGAGAGTCTCTAGAAATCCAGATAATCTCCATGTAATCCCCTTTTTGAACACGGTGATGTGTTTTGAGACCGGTCAACCATACAGGTTGACTCCCACTTTCACTGAAGCTGAAACAGAAGAAGACACGCCTGTTACCCTGGGCTCTGGATCAGGCCCCAGCTGCAAACTCTGTATTCAACAACAGGCAAAAATTTCCCCTCTGCTTTTCACTGAGAAGACAGCAAGGCAGGCTGTGTGCTGAAAGCAGTGGAAACCTAGCAAGCAATCTTCTGGTCAGACATTCAATTTTTTTTTTTTTTTTTTTTTTTTTAATCGTATATTCCACAGGGGAATCCTGCTTGCGGAAGGGGAATATGACACATTTCAAATATTTGCTGCTATCAGAAAGAACAACTTTGCTCACCCTATCCAGTAGGTGTGAATCAAAATAAATGCAAATCATCAAGGTTTAAATGCAAATCTTAGCTGCAACCTTAACTATGATCCTGTTCAAAATACAGGAATGGAGAAGGCCCTTTAGTAACCCATCTTAACCAGAATTAAGTACAGGACACATAATGAGACCGTCTTCTGCAGACCTTTTTCATTAAAATCGGTGGAGTTTTGCCTTAGAAAATACTGCAGACAGGATTTCTTGAGCCACTAACCATTTTTCAATGTGACATTTTGCAATTTAAAATAATAAGTGAAAATCAGTTACCACAAATGCAGCATTTAAAGCAACAGTGAGCCCGTGTGAACATTGATTTCTCTCTGTGTGTCTCCTTCTCTCTTTCTTTATAAAACTTACGTACTCTGTCGATACAATACTACCCACTTTGATAATAAATCTGTTGTTTCAAGCCAGGATGCTACCGTTTCCTTTTCCATGTAATTTATAGTTATATTGATTCTGAAGCTCTGGTTCTTTATTTCCTCCCTGTTGTATTAAAAATGAGTTCTAATTGCAAGGCAAATGCTTTTTGGTCGAAGCACCTCACAGCGTATTTTAACTGTGGCTAAGGAGATTTAATTTGATTAATAGAGAAATGAAAGCCCTGAACATTTTAAATGATAATTTTCAGTTCAGGGAAAAAAAGAGAGACAGAGAAAGAAGGGAGGTTAATGGAGCCAGGGAAAGCGTTCATAGATCAGCACGAGCAGATGTTCTTTTGCTTTTCTGTCAACAACTCTGGTTTGTTGTGCATATAGAAAAACAAGCTTTTCAACTCTCACCACGATTTCAGCCTGTTGCCAGCTTTGCTTGCCTGCAGGATATCTGCTTATCTAGCACAGGAGCAGGATCAGGCCTCCTCCCCTTTGGTCTAGAAGCAAAACAACCTTTCACATGGGCTGCGAGGTTTGTCACACTCCCCCCTCCCTTGCACACACACTTTCAACCCTTAGATCTTTATTTCATAAAATTCCTTTCCACTTAGAGACTGAAAAAACTGGCCAGGAGATGAATGGAAGAGCTGAGCAATATTAACTGCATTCAGGTGTGTGTTGGCTGAGAGGAGACGAAAGGAACCCGGCCCCTTCCTTGAGGGCAGTGTGCGCTTTCCGCCATGTGGGACAGCCATCGCTGCGCAGCTGTACAGGGTCCCCTGTGCCCCGGTGCCTGCACTTGGCGTGTAACCTCAGAGGGAGAAGGACGTCGTTACTTCGTATAGGAAATTCAAATAGCTGTTCTCCTCGGTGAAGCACCTTTGAGGGCTGCCTTGCGTGCTAACATGTCTGAAGTGTCCATGTTGAAGGAAGAGAGTGATCAGTGGGTGCATGGGTGTGTCGCTTAGGATTCATGAGCATGAGGCATGTTTTTTCATGTTTTTAATCCTTTAAGCAGGTCTTTTGTTTAGTGCAATTCCGTATCAGTTCCGAGCAGCAGCACTAAAGGTGATGGAGTCCAGCCTGAGCCTTAAAATTAGGTTTGTTTGTCTCTAAGTATTCTCCAGGGCAAGGAATACATATCAGCCTTTGGAAAAAAAAGCAATCTACATTTGAGTGAAGATTAAATAATCCAAGATTTATCATTCACATCTCAGAGGGCAGGACTTTTTTTATTGTAGTAAAACGTTTAAAGTAAGAAAATGCCAGCAGGCATCAAATAGAAAATGCCCTTTCATCACAGAAGGTTAACTCCTGCTACATTCGTGCTATATAAAATGCCCTAGCAGTTTCAATGGGGAGTTTCTCCAAAAAAGGACTGTGGAAGTAGCCCCAAAAGTCACTACCCATGTGGTAAATGCTATCTGAGCTCAAAGAGGGAGAAAGGAATGAAGTCTGTCAGCAGTCCTGTCTTGAGACATACCTGCTCAATGTGAGTTTGTCTGAAGGCAGGCACCACACTCTGCTCCAGAGATCCTGTCAACTAGATCGGAAGGACATTCCTTGAACTGCCATGTGTGAACATCTCTTAACTGTGAGTAGGAGCATGTGTGCTTAGCCAGAATGTCACTACTGAAAATACTGCTTTTTCTTGACCAGCAAAATGAATTGTGGATGCACTCGGAAGGTGAAGAGCTGCAAAAGTTGGGTTGACAGTTGGACTAGATGATCTCAGAGGTCTTTTCCAACCTTAATGATTCTATGATTCTATGAAAAGTTCTTATTAGGAGAATGAGGGGAAGGAATTCCTCCTTGCACACAGCTTACTGTCTTATTTAAAAGAATTTAAAGAATAAAACTTCATCTAGATGTTTCCCAGATGTTTATCCACACCTATGAGACAAGCTCGTCAGGATCTGTTCACTGGTGCCCCAAGCCTTTCCGGTTTTCCAGCCCTCATGAGCTTATGTTCTCCAGCCCTTGGTGCAGCCCTTCCATTGCTTTTAATCCAGGTTAGGATGAGCGTGGTTAAAAGGGCAAGGCTGATGTAGGGCAAGAAGGCAGACAACTGTGCAGGGGCTCTGCTGGCCATTGCTGCCACTGTCCCCAAGGATATGGGCTGTAGGTAAGTGGGGCAGGCAGAATGAGAGACTGCTGCCCAAGCTGGGCAGGAGCAGGGGGACAGCATGGAGAAGAAAGACTTTGGTGGTGATATCTCTTCCTTTCCCAGGCACAATGTAAAATTGCTGCAATGCATGGAGAGGTAACTAAGTTGCATTTCAAGGACCAAGCAACAGGGTTGCTCTTCCTTAATGCATTTTATAATTCCTCTAGGTTCTTTCTTCATGTTTCTGCACTTTTTACTCTAGCTTGGATCCCATCACCCATGGTGTTGTGCTTTTGGGTGTAGCATAAAAGCTTGCTTTTATTTAAAAGGTATGTGGGTCACATGGCAGCAAATGAATGACTTGAAGATTTTTTATCCATTTTTTAGAAAAGTAAACATGTCCTTCCTTCCTTCCTTCCTTCCTTCCTTCCTTCCTTCCTTCCTCCTTTCCTCCCTCCCTCCCTCTCTCTAATTTGGGCAATCTGAAAATATTATCCTTGTCAGCCAGCTGTGACTGTAAGATATATGTACCTCCGCTTCCCTTCTGGAATGCCCCACAAGATTTATTCTGGAGTATGTGGGAAGGAAAGGAGGATGTACAGTTTCCCCAGATTTCTATCTGCCTTTTCAGTGTGGGGTTTTTCAAGTGAGGCTTTGATCTGAGCAGTGATAACTCTGCTAAGGGTAAGGAGGGTGTTTTACTCTCATTTGATACTAGTTTGTGGTTTGCTGTTGGTTTCAAGTCTTCCCCCATTTTCTTCAGTCTGGAATTCACAGACAGACTCCTGCTGCAGGGAAAACATGGAAATTGTTTTTTCCCTTGCCACAAAATGTTTTCTAATAGTTGCCTCTTTTTCTGCTGTCTTTTCTTCTGCTTTAATATCTTTAATAAGTGTTACCATCTGCTTAGGTGCCTGGTATTACAGATTATGAACAAGGCCAACAGTTTCCAGGGCCTGGGACGGTGTTGTTTACTATGAAGAATAATGAAGATTGTTGTCTTTGCCTGGGGCAGGTGGGCTGGAGCTGGAGCACACATAGAAATGCAGAACATGTGCTGGGGTTGAGATATCTACAGTTCTCTGAAAAGGAGGTTTGGCTGTTGAGCTAGGAGCGCTTACTTAGTATGCAGGGACTCTTTTCTCCTGCCATTCTCTGGCTCCTAACATGCTTAACCTTAGAGAGAAAGACACAACATATTGTGATGCTACTAACTGGTCGAAAGGCACTATCAATTTTAGACGTGATAGGTACATGTCAGAATCAGCATAATTAACTGGAATGACAATCCTGTTAAATGTGTTCATGCCATTGCACTGGCAATAAAGCATGTGTAAATTTACAATTAAGGCCTGTCTTTCTTCTATACCTTGGAGACTAGTGACAAACATTAAGAAGTTGTACAGCATCAGGAGCTGAAGGGAGGTATTTATCACAATAAAAACATCAGGTGATGCATTTCCCAGATTATCTGTCCTTCTTATGCAAATACTCTTTTTTGCTGGAAATTTCAGGCTAAGTAATAATTATATTTCTGATCTGAAAGGTGATATTTCACCCTCTGAATTTTTGTTTTCATTTGCAAGATGGATGAGAGCCATATTGTTTAGCTACCTCGCATAAAGGTATTTGAAATAGTTCTCATTTCACATTA
This sequence comes from Scopus umbretta, assembly GCA_013400535.1. NCBI lineage: Eukaryota > Metazoa > Chordata > Aves > Pelecaniformes > Scopidae > Scopus > Scopus umbretta. The sequence continues at coordinate 47,824 of VZTL01054487.1, forward strand.
CACATCAAGCTGCACTTTGTTTATATTTGGTATATTGCACATTGCATACCCACAGAGACATTTTCAGGGATGCTACAAGACATTTCCCTACATTGTACGTAGGTGCTACAGCTCCTGCTACAGTGATGGCTGGAAAGCATCAGCACAAGTAAGATAAAGGTGATTTAAAGTGTGTCTGTGAGTCAGGCAGTGAACTGACAGCCATCTTTAACCAGCCTGACCCTGGGATGACCCTGAGCTCAGCTGGTTGTGAGATAGTTGGGTCTATTACGGGACAAAGGATCATATGTCTGACAGGATGCAGAGAACACATTATAGGATCACAGCTGAGTAACAGTGCAAGACATAATGTACATTTATTTGATGAACAACACAAGCAAATCTTGCCAAGAAAATTTAATTTCAACTATTTTGTTTATTTCAAGTCAATCTCTTTCTGCCACCTATTTCAAGAAATTCATATTTGCTAGCTTTTTCTCTTCTAGGAACGAAACATGATCATGCTAGTGAAATTTATAAAGCAAGCAGAATGTACACCAATGAATTCATATAATGGAGTTGCACATTTCTATTGTATTTCCTGCTTCCCATGTGGGCTCGATCTGCATCTCTTCGACATTAAATTTCAAATATCTTCACCTAAAACCACATATCATTTGGTCAAGTGAGGCTGGAAATGTCAGAACGAGCACAGCAGTGGTTAGAGAGAAAGCCAGGGGCTTGAAACTGCATATGGCCTTGTATGTGAGTAACCACACTCATGTGAACAGCACCAGGAGACCAAAATTTGGTGTGACAGGGTTCTCAAGAAGGGAGAGAAATACCTGAGTACCTTTCCAGGCTGAACTTCCATCACATCTAGTCTTAGGGATAACACTGTGGCAAGGGATCTGATATCCTCAATTTCAGCACAGGGAAAAAGGTCGATGGAGAGATGGATAATCTGTATAACCTTGCACATCAAAAATCAGATCAGCTGTAGCCTCTCCTCCGCAGAGCTCACTGTATACCACAGAAAGGAATGATTGCCGTACTGAAGATGTGGAAGTTGAGGCTGGGAAGGGAAAGGGCTTGCCTGAGCCACTTGGCTGGTCAGTCACCAGCCTCCATGCCCTGACCCTGCCGTTAACCATATCAGGTCTCTGATGTGGAATAAAGAGAGGATGGGTGTCTCATGGCCCCAGAGGCATCGCTCAGCACCTAGGGGGAATGCAGTGCTGCCTGGTGCCCACCAAGCCCCTCAGCTGGATCCAGGAGCTCTGGCAATGCTGAGAAACCCTTTGCAAGCAAGGGAATGGTCCTGTTGGCCTCAATGGGCTTCACATCATGTCCCGTCTTCTGAAAAAACACAAACAAACCCCAAAACAAAGTGGTTAGTAACACTTGCCCCAGCCTCCAGTGGTTAAGCTGCTGGTGTGGTCGGCAAGAGAGGTGGAGAGATGTGGAAGGGGCCAGCACGTCTGTCAGAGGACAAGTATCTTGTCCCCCTGCAAGGGAGGCAGGACCACATCTGCCACAGCTCCTGGCAGTGCTGTGCCCCAATCCCTCTGCTACCCCAAAGCTGTTACAGGGTCCAGCATTGCTGAGACAAAAGCTTCAATCAGCAGAAGGAAAACTGAGAGTTAACCCCCCACCTTCCTGGCTGCCCCCAAGGCTGATGTGATGGGGTGATGAGAGAGGCGGGATGAAGTACCGCACCACAGGCAAAGCTGAGAGCAGCGCTTTACCTCAGCCAGCTTTTGCAGGGACGGGGGGTTAATCTGCTTCCCAGGCCCTGTTGTTAGTAGCCACACGTCGTATTGCTCCGGGCAAGCTTGGATCTGGCTCAGAGTCCTATACAAACAGCTCACTTTACAGAGCTACTGCGCTGGGTGACCTCTTCTAATGTATTACTGGTTTATATTTGGGCTGATTGCTTCCAAAGGGGAAATGACATGAAGTGAATCAGTGCGACCTCATTAGCGTGGCTCACACTGGTAAATGGATGACCACCATTAGGAAGGCTCTGTTGTGGCAGTGCTTCCATCATGTTACCTGTGGTTAGTATCATCATCTTGCTATAACCTGCTGCAAAGATTTATGCACTATGCTAACTTGCGTACTACAGCTGCTTTCTGTCTTATAAATATTGACTTCTGTGCCAAAAACAACAACTTGGTACAACAGGAATTAATCTTCTGCTTGACTGATGTATCTTTACAGACCAGTTTGTCTTTAGAAAATAGAGCTTAAGAGAGTTTTGTGATTTAGAAAAATACTTTATAAGTTGATCTAAAATATAGGCTGTGATAAGCCCAGGCATCATTAAAGTGACGTGGGGCTATATTTTGCTTTCTAGATTTTCCTAACTGTGCCATCTGTTTGTCACCTTGACTTGTGTGAAATTTTAAAGAAATCTCCAGACTCCGGGTCCTGAATCTTGTCTAGAATAGAATAGAATAGAATCATTAAGGTTGGAAAAGACCTCTAAACCATCTAGTCCAACTGTCAACCCAACACAACCATGCCTACTAAACCATGTCCCCCCAGTGCCACGTCTACATGTTTTTTGACCACTTCCAGAGATGGTGACTCCACTACCTCTCTGGGCAGCCTGTTCCAATGCTTGACCACTTTTTCAGTAAAGAAATTTTTCCTAATATCCAATCTAAACCTCCCCTGATGCAACTTGAGGCCATTTCCTCTCATCCTTCTGTATACTGCAGTTTCTCTTACAATTTCTCTATCACACTATCCAAATGGTTTTAATTAATATGATTTTTTAAAATTAAAAAAATATTTAGGCAAACTGATTTATCAAAATACCTTTTGTCCTCGGCTATAGTATTGCAAGTGCATCCCCCACCTGGTGCCAGACACTAAGATGAATTCACAATATTGCAGGATTCTGGAGTTGACAGTAAATAGCAACATCCAGAGTCAAGGTGCTAAAAAGATTAAAGACAGCACATCAGCTCATCTAAACCAAGATCCTTCTAGGAAGACTTGCAAGCTATAATGCCTAAACGAAGATATTTTACTGTGCAAAAGAACGATTTAAGATATTAGTGTTACAGTATTTTGACAATTGCCCTTTACTGAACTTCAGGTGTTCAGGGCTCCAGTTACAGACATTTTTTGGAAGCCTGTCCACACTATGCATGAGAGTGAGAGAAAGTGAGTACTCCCTGCTGCGATGGATTTTTTGACTTGACTGTGCTCTTATGGGTCATGTGAAAATTAGGGAAGTGTTGTGGATTAGGACAATATTGACTCAGATATGTTATCATGTATTATGGTCTTATACTCCCTAGGCCAGACCTGCAACTAACTTGCAACTGAATTTTTGTTTGGATGGAGACTTCTGTGCTGGTTCTTTAATGATTTTAATGAAGCTCATTGCCATGCATCCCTGAATAGGCAGGCTGGTGGCAGGACTTCCTCTCCTGGGGTGAAATTCATGCTTCTGAAATGGAGCCGGTCACTGGGTTGTCTCACAGTCCCCACCCAGGCAGCTGTTTGTATTGTGCAATGCCACGATGATGCCTTCAGAGCCGCTAGCTCATGCTCTCCCCACCAAAATTCTCCTTTAGCTTCACTAAAATCTGTAGTAAAATACCGATAACCATGATGGGGTAGAATCATGGATGGAGACAGCTGATCTGGCTGAGGCTGTCACTGATACGAGGACTGAGAAATCCTAGACCACAGCCCCTGTGAAGGCTGAGGTAATCTCCATGGCTCATGTTACTTATTCCACACCACTGGTTAATTTTGCCATAAGTATAAAGTTTATATATCTCAGAAAAAAACAACCAATCAAACAATGGAAAATACTACAGGTGCATGCTATGAACAAATTAATAGTCTTTTAGAAAGCTGACTAGTTATGCAGTGAAATTAAGCATTTGGGTTTTACATTTGATAAACCATTAGCTTTCTTTTTTATGTGTTGATTTCCATGCTTGCTCAGTGCTTGAGAACTCAAGCTAGTAGATCTTTGAACTGGCTGAGCTGTATGGCAGTCTCAGAAATGGAATTTTATTTTTTTCTGATGTTTTATCCATAGGAGATGGATATGCCCATGCATTTAAAATTATGGTGCTGAGTGTCTTCAAAGGAGGATTTTTTCTCTTCAGGGGAGACAGCTAGGCAAAGTAAACCAGCACTGAATTTTAAGCTTCATCCCTGTATGGGTCCTAGTAATGCAAATATTCTCATATGGGAAAAGAGTATTTATTTTATGGTCAATCCTCTAAAAAAACAACTGAACTGATTAAAATCACTTTCAATCAATAGGAATCGTAATCAGTAGGAATCTTCATCAATAGGACTTTGGAAATGTTAACTGAGAATTCAATTTCTGTTGTGATTATAAGCTCTACAGCTATTTAATTACTTCAGGTGCAATGCTGTTATTAGAAAAAAGGTCATTCATAGTGAAGTGCACATAGTTGACGCATTTTTAATATATAGTTTCAAATAGCAGCAGTGATTAGTTTACAAAAAAAACCCCAAACAACCCTCAAAAAAGGAAATTACATGGCTGGAATCCTCAAGTGGGTCACAGCCAGCTACATATCTTCTGTAACTGCCTGATAAACCATGCATCTAATTATAAATATACCAAAGCACAGATGTGATCTTCAGTAAATACATGTTCATACAACACATTAATGGATTCATATTAAGCAAATGAACATATTTTGAACTCTAGGAACAATTAATGTAAGGAAAGTAACATGAGCTGTAGTTCAGATGTGTTAAATTCCAGACTTCGGATTGCAAGGTAGGAAACCTTATGATAGCTTAGTCTTAATTATGAATTCACACCTATAAAGCAAAGGCGCTTTAGTTCTTTTTTCAACATCTTCTATAAATGGGATACTGATCAACACCACATTTATTGTAGTAGTAGTTGTTATTGTTTTTCATTTACAGAAAGCAAAAACAGTCACTGGCACTTAGGTAGTTCTCCTGATCTGTGGTATAGGGGTCATCAGCAGGAGCTGTGACCAAAGGTCCAGAACCGGCCAGATTCAGGTGAATCCTTACTTTGTCTGCAAAACACTTTCTCAGTGTAGCTGTCTGTGCTCCTGTAGGGTGGGTTGCCCTGACACTTTATGTTATTTCTGGAAACTGTGATTTCATTACATACTGGGCAGAATAATCTCTTTGCTTCTGCGAAAATAAAGGTTTTGTGGAAAGGGTTTTCTTCCTTATCCAGTTTAATCTTGAGATCTTACTCAAACAAACAGATCACAGTCAGTGATATACGGACAATATTTGGGGTTTTCATGGCTCTTTTGAGGCACAGTCCACTAATACTTCAATCCCTGACAGCACTGGGAAACAATTTGTGGTGTGCTACCCAACGTTATTGACTTGCTTAGACTCTGACAGTGCATGCGCTTGTGATTCTCTCCCAGATGTATAAAGCTAAGCATAGGCATTACTCCGGATTTCTAGCATCACAGCAAAGCTATGAACAGTCATCCTGCTGCCTCCATGCCAGCTGAGTCCTCAGGTGGCAGCTGAGCCCAGCTCTGGGCCAGCATGAGTGCAAGAAAAAAAAGACTTCAGACAGAGACTGTGTGCATGGGGTGCTGTGAACCCTTCAAGTTTCTTGAAAAGTCCCCTTGGACTATGAGTTGTCCATCACTGTGGATAGGATGAGCATATCTGGGTTGGAGGTTCAGCACGGTCATTCACTTGAATTTAGGAGAGGAAAGAGAGATCTTTCCTTTTCCCATGCCTCCCTCCTCACTTTCCTTCTCTTCTATTAAGGTCAACCTGAATGAGACAGCTAGCAGAAAGCCAGCAAGAAGTGGGTGGAAGATCTAGCCTTGAGCCCTACTCATGTTGCTCTGAAAAAGTTGAAGTTTGATTTAACTGCAAGCCATGGCAGGAAGAGAGGCAGGAACCGCATTTCCCCAGGTGTCAGGAAAGTCACTCTTGGCATGTTTGGTTTTTTTTTCTCAATTTCAAATGCTTGTAAATTCCTCCCAAGCTTGTCTAGGACTGAAAGCTTTGAAGCTTAATCTCGGCTCATAAAGGATCTTTTTTTCTGCTGAGGTTTTGAGGAAAATTCTTTGATCCAACTTTGAGTCACAGAAGAGTGAGACAATGAACCTTCTTACAGGCTACAACTTAAAAACAAACAAGCAAACAAGCAAACAAACAAAAATACCCCCCAGAAAATGAGATCTAATTTTGATATCGGAATGTTCTGTAAAGGCCAATGTCATAGCCCAGCTGTAGTCCTACAAAATTCAAGGAATGCCATGCACAGAAGACTCCTGAGTAAAATCTCAAGTTTGGAAAACAGAGTGTTGAGAAACAATTTCTAAGTGTGCATGGGAAAAATATTCCTTTGAGAAATAAAGACAAAGAAAAACCCTCTAGCACGACGACCTGGGAAGTGGAGAAAGGCTGTCTATTCCATTTGGCTGGAATACCGCACTGGGGCCAGGCTGCTGTGGGGGATTTGGAAACGTCTTCAGATGTACCCATCTCAGTGTAGTGAGGACTTGCCCATCCCATGCAACTACTGGCCTTTTTGAAAATCAGTTCAAGCACTGAATTTTAACAACTGGCTTATGCACTCAAAATGTTCTGAGCAATACGTTTGCTACTGGTGTTTGTAACATTTAAACAGTAAGTTTGCAGCAAATATCCTACTGTTACATTTAATGTTTATTTTAAAATATGTTAATAATAAAATCAGTTTAATTCTACTAACAAGTTAAAGAGATAGTTGAATGAAGGGATGGTGAGAGTATATGTAAATTGTCAATATGGATCCATAGACACAGATGGATTTGGGCTTTACCGTGGTAATCATGCCTCTCTAATCCAGTAGTGAGTGGATGCCTGCCTAACTGGACTACGGGATGTCCAAGCATATAGATATGCTGTGAGGCACAACACTCCCTTGTGTGCTATTCACTGTAGAGATTCGGTGAGCTTTAACCTTTTTTATCTGATGGGCCATCTAGACCTGGGCAGATATTGATATGGATACACAGATTCTATTTGAAATTCAAGTACTTATCCTTCATCAGTCACCAAGTTGATTTTGTTTTTTAAGCTGCAAAGTGCTAAGCATGTTCTATTGGCCTGGTTTCATATGATGACAAATAAAGGCCTGTAAAATAGCTGATGACATAAAATAATACCAGCAGGAATATGTAATGAAAGCAAAGTAATAGTGTTTACAAAATCAAGGCTTATCATGCTGTGTAAAGCAAGGATCTTATTTCAGCTGCATTCAAATCTGGGCTCTTTTCACTGGTTTCGTCTTAATAACGAGCACACATCTCATACTGGCAAATAGAGCAATCCCTATTGAGAATAATATGCCTGTTGTTGTCATAATGGATCTCCATTGACACATTTAACAGCTTGAAGGTATACACTTCAGACACTATAACTTACACTAATTAATCTTTATTACATCATTAGTGCCTTGTGAAAAAAAAAAGCAGAACCTCTGCAAGAATGTGTCATTGACATTAATGAATGTGCCTGATGTTAGTAAAGTTAAACTTTATTTTGAAATAGAGATGCTCGAAGAACCTTATGCAAACCGTGAGTGGATAAACCCCAGCCAACTGAAACTCTATTCTCCATTACTGTAGAGTATAACTGTAGCATATTCTTCTGTGATGATGAGTTACGGGTTTCTATGTTTAGAATTCAGAGGATTACTAAAGAGATTATCTGATCTGTCAGTCAAACTGATATCTTGATGGCTTGGAATACTGCTGCAGATTTAGCAAAGTGTCTTTGCTCTAATGCTCATGCTGGGTGTCATGGTTAACTAACATCTTAATTACATATAATGAATAATCTCTCCAATGGCTTATTATTGTAACACAAGTCTCAGTAGCATCATACAAGCAGAGTCCATAGTTGGGAGTCACTTAGAGCTTCAGGGTCCCACTGAAGGACTGCTATAATAAATAATTCAGTAAGCTTTACCTATATTGGGTTGAATCAATTTGATTCTGGCCTGCTTGGGAAGCTAAGCACTCTCAGGGCTTTCCAGGGGACTCAGATGACCATTTAGAAAGTCCAGGTGCAGCAAGCACAAGCTTCATCTTGGCCAAACACCTGTGCACAGAAGCTAAAGAACTGAAGTTGAATAAGCCACTTGTATCCACTGCTGCTACTACACTGATGCTTATGGTGAAAAGAAGAAGACACAGTGCAGTCAGCTGAAAACAACTTTTCTCATTAAGTAGCGACCTGCATCCAGGTGTCTAGTAGGACCTGTAGGCTTTGCAATGCCTTATTGGCCCCTGGGCTAAAGACTAATGCATTGGCAAGTTCACCTGTCTTCTTTATCTCACCCTCTCTGCTTTCCTAGATCGACTTTTTGTTCTCATCCCTCTATCTGTCTGCTTATGTCACACAAGAGGAGGGACATTTTGGTGAGGAAGAGAGAGTTTCCTAGGTAGTGATGGACACATAGCTGCATGCTACCTGAGCATTCATGGCTTGGAATAAATGGCATTTTGCACTAACAGCTATGTAAGATTGCTTGGAGAAAAGGGCGGGGGGGGCAGGCAGGTAACAATATCACACAGCAGAGAAGGGACATACAGATACTCTCCAAAATCCAGTAAAAAACCCCCTGATAAGCGGAAACAGTTTCAGCACAGCACTCCTTCATTTACCTGCCCTAGATTTCTCCCCCATGTTATGAGTATTGTTCAGGTAACCCCGGATAAAACTGCTGAAAGATCTAACATGATCAAAACATGAAAGCTTATCCTGGCAGCAGCTGCCAGGGCTGACTGTTCTCCATCAGCCTAAAGTTGGAATTGCAGCAGAATAGTGATGGTGGGCTATCACTGCCCCTTCGCAATTCTGCAGAGGAAAGGCATGTCGCTAACATAGCTGGATCCCTTGAAACAGGGCACTGCTGAAGGAATTTGGTTTCACTGAAAATTGCCATTATAGGATACAGCTACATATACAAGCTTTTGTCATTATAGAAGGCCAGGGATGAGTTTCAAAGGGATGCTCTAAAATGGCTGAGTGCTCATTCTCACAATGATGCAAACTCATCTATGTCGTGCAGCGCACCCTCATCTAAAATGAAATCAATGCCATTAATTCTCTGTTTGGGTACTGAAAACCAGCACAACATTTATGGAGGTTAATATATATGGCACATTCCTCTGATCTGCACCCGAACACAAAGCAGTTAAGTATTGGAGATGTCTTCTGTGACTTTCTGCCATAGCTGAATACAGACAGTACAAAAAGGACCAGATTCTCAGGTGGTGTAAGCTGATATAGTGCCCCAAACTCATAGCTAGGCTAGCTGATGGGAGATAAAACGTTTCTTTCAAGAAGATCTAGGAAAAGAGGTGAAAGGACTAACAAATATGAATTCTAGTAGCTACATTTCTTTATCATGACCAGGCTCTATTTATAGACATTTTCCATGGAAATTCTTGTGTTCCTGTCCCTAGATACAACTATCCGTATGAAGCAGACTTGAGTATTTGCTTTGGGATTGTTCACATGCTTATCCCAATAGGAAATGGAAATGATCTGAAATGACCAGCTACAACAAAGCTGCATGGACTAACATGAGAATAGTCATAGCCAGGCAATGGAAAAGTTGATAAGTGATTAGCGGAATAAGATTTAGAAGGAAATATGGCCAAAATGAGCCAAATTATTCACAGTTAGCATTAAATTAATTTTTTGGGTACATTGTTATAGGCTATCTTAACACGTGTCTAATTGAACTTCTGCTGGCTGTGTCTGGTATGCATAACAGGTCCTCTGTAACTGAGACAGAAAGCAATCATCTGCAAATACTAACTGTGCCCTGTAGCAGTTATGACTTAAACGCGAGGAATAGAGGGGAGAGCTATGAAGTTTATTGTACCTCATTGATGCATCCCTGGCATAGGAAAATGACTGGTGAAAGCTGCATGATTCCCACTGATCCTTATGGTGGGGTGGGCCTCCTTGCTTTACCATTTCCACATTGGGACAGATCTCTTCCTGCCATAGGGTCATTGAGTTCCATGTATCAAAAGACGCTCCTCAACTGGAGAGGAAAAAATCCCCCGTGTTTCTTACTTTGGGCTTGATAACATCAAATGAACAAAGTGACCTTGCATACACATTATCCATAATGGTGTGCATATGATATTGTTCCCAGTTCAAAGAAACAGCACTCTGCTTTAAAAAGAAAATGGTAGAAATCGGTAATTTAACGGCATGTAGCAAGCAGTTTTCAGCTTTCCCTGCTGTGAATTAAGTCCATGGCTTCTTGTCTTAATCAGGATTTTATTTAAATAAGTTTCATTGTACCACAAGAAGCAAAATTGCCAACTCATTTTCTTGTGATGAGCTGCATTGTCTGCAGGGCCAGCTCAAGGCTTCTCAGCAGTGCTGGCAAGATTGAATTTTGCAGCCCCAAGGTTGGAGGACTGGGCTCATCCTGCTGCTGGATGGGGAAGGACGAAGGAAGGGCTGGAATGGAGGTGAGTCCTGGAGAGCCAGGCTTGCTACTCCCATGCCACTGGGGTGGGACATCTGCCACATCCCCTTACTTGACTTTCCAGGGCTCTGCTGGTAGGTAACGCAAAAGCAATTTTGCCATTCCTACCAGTCATCTGCTTGAGGTAACTGCTGACTTCTCCAGCAGCACTGCCAGCTGTGGTTATTAGTTTGTCACGTTGAATGAAATGTGGAAGGCAGAGCGAATACTGGGGCCACTCTGAGCCACAGTGGGAGAGAGGTTTCGATTGGCAATGCGCCTGTAAAACTGCCTTTCCCCAAGTGAAAGGCTGGCTGTTCTTGTTTACTACTTTATGCAGGTTTTATTTCCACCTCCCACAGCACCACTGTGAAATGTGTGTCTTGCCTTTGAACTCAAAGATCAGGATAAATTCTCCCCTTCACCAGAGTTTGACTTAGGTTGAGCAGGGTGAAAGGGAGAGAGGCAGCCTTAGTTTGATCCTAGAAGTAATTCAGATTTACTGAGAAATGTTAAACCCTGGGTCTGTCCTGCCTTCTTGTCAACCAGCATTCCTACTGCACAAATGCCAGCCCTGCCTCCTCCACTTCTGCTTGCCTGTAGGACTCTCCCTTCTTGGAGGGAACTCCATTGCCCACTGCTCACCATAAATGGTGTGGCCTGAATGAAACTCGAGGAACATGGGATTGTGTAATCTTCTCTTTGCTCTAACTCTTGCAATTTGCAGGAACAAAAACCTGTCCTGGTCCTAAATTGGTTCAAGGGGCTTTGTTAGGGTAGGACTGCATTGGCTTAACAAACAAGATGGCCTAATCTTATATCGAATTACAAGTTCTCAGCTGGAATACAGAAACTGCAGTAACTTTGGGGCCAGGCATGCCTGTGTTACCAGAGAGGGGTAATATTACTTCCTTGGGGCCAACATAGCCTGCATACACAGGTGCAATCTTCTGGTGGCTTCTGCGGCACCTCCTGTGGGAGACGTTTTGAGTGCTTCAGAAGAATCTCTGGCCTCCAACTACCCCATCAGCTATGCCTGGAGTGATTTAGGGCAAGAAAGATGACTCAAGATCAGTCTTGTACATAGGTCCTTCCTAAGAGGTCTGATATCACTTGCAATCAGCACAGGCAAGATGTAGGCTGCCTACCCTTAGGCTAGCCAGTGCTATGTCTTAGGAATAACCCGGGGGTCAAAGCATTTTTGGGAAAAACCTCTCTGGGGTTGCTGCTGCTCTGGGGACAGTCAGCTGGGAACTGCTGGTCCTTCCTCCATGAACAATTCTCCAGCTCGTAAGGTGATGAATATGATGAATATTTGAAACACTTTGTTATGGCCTAAAATACTTGGGTTAAAGCAGTAATTGTAGCTAATCACTGAAGGGAATAATGAGACACATCTAGATACCAGATGACCATAACGCAGTAATACCTGTCTTGTCATGTTTTATCGTCTAGCAACACGATGAAGGTTTTTAAGATAATTGAATGGCAGGCATTCATGAGTGCAGTGGGTGATTAAAGGAGCAAATAGCCTAACAAGCATGGTCAGGTACCGTGTGTGCATTTCAGCTGTTCATTTTGCTGAAGGCCAACAATTTGTGCTACACCCAGTGGCTACCGACTCTTTTCAGACCAGGTACATGCAATAAAACAGGAATGTTAATTGGGGCCAATTGCAAGGCCTTAAAGGGACAGTGTCATTGCAGGTACTTGTGATACCTCATTCTAAGTCATTTCACTCTTGAATTTTAATTTAAACCATGGTTGTTGAAATGCTTATGGAAGGAATTAATAGAAGAGGCAACATGTTTTGACACATGTTGGACATCCTCATTTCAAAGTGAAATCCAGTGCTCATTTTTTTCCTGCAGGTGACATGACATAGCAAACATTTTAAGTAATGCCTGTAGTATATGAGAGAGGCACTGTACTAATAAATGTGGAAAAATGCCAGTGTTGTGGAAGTATTGACAGGTCTGATATAAAATTCAGCTTCTCCAATACCATTCCAGCTAAACAGAATGAATGGGGTATTAGACTCTCAGGGTCTCTGGCTGCAGGTATATCACTCACTAAACAGCTTCCCAGCTATGCAGTTAAGAGGGAAAGGCCAATGTTCTGCTAAAAAGTACAACCTTGCCAGTGCTTTTTCTACAGTGGGTAGAAAGTCTTGCTACTTGCAGGATTATTGACTCACTATGTAAATACTGGTATAATCTGTCCTACCACCCCCAGCTTTATAACTGAAGTAGGCATCCTTGAAACTTGGGAACAGCTCAAGAAGTAACTCCCCAATAAATTACTTAAATGTCAGCTGTCTAGGCTCAGTTTCCCAAAGGTATTTAAGGTGTAACTCTCCAGTGGCTAAATTCCCACCAAGACCAGACGGAAGTCAAGTACCCCTATAGGACTTAGGTTTTCAGATATTGTTGTGATTTTGACCCCTAGCATCCATAAAGCCTCCTGCTAAGTGGCATAAAATGTTTTCTGCTCTCCAGAGATTAAGTGTATTAGCTATCTACGCTAATCCCCATCTGTCAAAAAGGAGAAAGAAAAGTGGAACTGAGAGCAGTAGCTGGAAAGCAAGTGTCTCTCCAGTATAACACTAACTAAAGCGAAGCTATGCTTGGAGGTTTGCCACATCTTCTGTTTTCTCATGGACTGGACGTTGACAGCAGTTGAGATCCTCATATTGCCCAGACTTTCCTGACATGAGAACTGTACAGTGATTACAGATGGTGTTGGTTACATCTGTTTCAGGGCCGCTCCACTCTCTCTGCTAACAGGCTGAACTGCCTCAGGCCAGTTCCCTGTTGTTTGTGGCTCTCCTACCTTTTCTCACACTTGCTCATGAGGCAATGCACTGATCTTTGTTCTGCGTGGAGCGTGGCCGCTGAACATGTCTTTAGCAGCTCATGTAACCCGCTGGATCAGCTGAACAGCATGCTAGGAGGCACAGATACAGTTGTGGTGAGTTTTGAATAGGATTAAATGTACAAAGGCTGAGAAGGTTTTATCTTTGCAGCTCTAAAGATCATATACCTTGTGAAGGTATAATGATTCCTCCTTATGGAGATGTCTACGTATTTCCTCTTTGAAGTACTGGACATATTCTATCCTGTGGAAAAGCTATGCCATGTTCTGACAGTTTTTGCCTCAATTTTTAGACTAGCTTGAACATGATGAGTTTATATTTTCACTCGGATGCCAGACTTCTAGTACATATCCCCCTTTTTGAAATTCAAATCAGTAAAGGGGAATCAAAAGTCTACACCCCTACCTCCATGGAACGAGGGCATGGAGCAAAAGGTAGAACATCAAGTGAATGAAGTTTAGAGAAAAATGAGAGCAGAAATAATGGGGGAAAGTATGGAGAAAAAGTAATTTATGGAAGCTAATGCTTAGCTAATGCTAAGCATCTTGGTTTATTCTTACACAAACCACTTCATTTCAGATGTCTTTTTTTAACTTTCAGGAAAGACAAAGATCTTTGGCAGAGTGCAAAGGAGAGGTGAGGCTGGGGAGGAGGATACTGAGGTGCTGGGATCTCCGCTTCTCAGAAATGGCTAATCTTGGTGCTCCAGTCAGGTTTTGTTGTTGTGTCAGCTCCTTTCTGCCTCCCCTTGCTGTTGTGTTCGGATAGCACCTCCTGCAGTGAGGGGGAAATGTGCTGGTCAAGGAGGTGCTCATGTACCTCCTGTGACCTCAGCTTCTCAGAGTACATTGTCCTTGCGGGCCATTTGTCACCCAAATTTCTTACATTTGGGATGAAAGAAATGAGCCTTTTAAAGTGAACTTTCTCCTCTTCTCAACTCTCACTTTATTCCCAGCCATCACAGTCAGGCAATATTGAGGTCTACACTCCAGAATATAGTCTGCAGCAATCTGTGGTCTGATGGTAGGGCCAGGGTATTTCAGTTGGAGCTTAATTTTAGGAACTCACTAGGTCTCAGTTTATTTTAGCCTTGTTCTCTTCTGCGTGGGATTAGAGTGCCTCTGCTGTCAAAATTACTAATAGACCCCTGAGGCACAAAATGTTTCTTCTGTAATGATATGTACTGTGCTACTTCACATCTGGAGCGCTGCAGGGCCGCTCTTTTGGCTACCTCTCACTTTGCTGAGGAGAGAGATGGAAAAATGACTGTCTTTCCTGGTGCACCTTTAACATACTTTAGTTCAGTTTACATTAAATACTCAGAAGTGAGGACAGAATGACAGCTACTGTACTCTGTGAGCTGCCCAAAGGTAGACTCTGTTAATACAGAAGTTAGACAGTGTGACAGATAGATGGGAGATAAGCAAAAGGCTATTACACCAAGGTAAAGTTATTTCAACATACTGCCAATAACCCCTACATATAATTTGGATGAGAGGTGGGAGAGGCATGACTTCAGCTGAGATCCTTTGACTGCCATCTACACCTTTCAGTGAGGCTCTGACACTTTATCAAAGAGGGGGAAAAAAAAAAAGGAAAGATCAGTCTTTATATTCTGGGCAGATGTCCAATATGAAACTCCAGCAGAAGATTAAAGTCTTTAACATGAAAGAGAGATCTAGTGCGGTGTGTAATATCTAGCAGTTCTAAAAATAAGCATGTTTGTCAAGTCTGCAACAATCAGGCTGATTGCTAGCCTTGACAGCATGACATACAGCTTGCAATCTGGCAGAGGGGAAAAATGTAATTCAAATATCTTCACAGGCAAGCTGGCCTTTGCATTTATGGGAGAGGAACTGCTCAACAGTCCTCGCCCAGCATGCCTAGTCCCTCTCCCCAGCTGTGACACCCCAGTTCCTGAGAAAGACAGTTTCCTAGTACATTCAGCAAATACCTCTGCCTGATCTTAAAGTTTGACCAGATGCTTCTAATGGTCTAAAGATAAACGCAAAGAGGTGATGATTCTTCAGCAAGAAGTGGCAGAGCTGGGGCTAAGACCTCTCTCCACTCCAAACACTGAGAACAGACAACTGACCAGAGAAAGGACTGTACACAGAGGAGAGTGCTTGTCTGCTGATTGTTTTCACAGTGTACTTCCTTTTGAATGCCAAGTCCTCCTCTGGGAGCAGGAAAGGCGCACTACACCAGATCCAATGACAGGGGTGGGGCTTGGGCGAGGAAGAAAACAGGGGCAGAGAAGCCATGTAACTTAACTGTAGCCATAGGGGAAGCTGATGTTCAAAGTAGGATTCACATCTGGAATTGCTCTCTTCTTGCTTCTAAGCATGGTGAAGGAGCACTAAGCTCAGGATATGGGACAACCTACCAGTCCACGCTCAGAAGGGTGCCCAGTATTTATGGCCAGAAATCTAAATAGTGGCACTCAGAGGAATTCAAGTTGCTTCCTGGGACAAAGCTGCTGTCTTTGGGCTGCAAACAGTAACTCCGTAGCAGTGCTCTGCTCCTGGGCTGACACGGTGCTTCTCCGAGGGACGCATCAATGCACAGGCACCCCTTTCGCAGACAGTGAGCTCCAGTCAGAGCTGGACTAGGACTGAGAGCAAACTATATGCCCTAATAAAGAAGCCCCCAGACAATAAGCATTTGTTCTTTCTAAGAAGTATGACTGACCTGTTTTGATCTTGAAAGGAAAAAGGTTTTAAAAACTCTCTTCAGCTTTCATCTCTTCCTAACTAGGGACGAAATAGGACAGTCAGTGCTTTCTGTGAGTCTGAGACCTGCAATGAATTCTCTGGGTACGAAACTCTAACACCCTATCCCCCGTCTCTCCTGGCTAACCTTCCTGTGCACTCCATGAGCTCCACATCTGCAAACCACTCCTTTCATTTCCAAGTGTCCTTCTGATCTCCTTCGATGCATAGGATTTTTTTTTTCTTATTTTTCATTTCCAGGAAGCCAAACAGTAAAATCTGAACGTGAACATAATGTTAACCTTGCTAAATCCTGTTATAGGCCAAAAGAACAGCCACATGAATTACATAGCTAATGCTCTTCACCACCTCATTAAAATCCAGGACAGCTGAATGCAGATGCTCACATGACCAGAACTGCAGGCATTTGCAACCCTTCACATTAATAAAATTCCAGAGTACTTTATTAAAACATTGCGGCTCCACCCACTCCCCAAGACACCTCTGGGGTCTGTGAGCCTGAGGAAAGAAAGCATCAGGCAACAGAACTATTTCTGGTTCTGGCAGGCATCCTCTGTTCACAAATAAAGTCTTTGATTCCTGTAGTTTTTTTTTTCTTCTTTTAAATGCAGAACTTATGACTTCATACTTTCTTCCCGGGGCTAAGTAGTACTGGTTCATACCCGTTACTGCACATCACCTTCTAGAGTAAATAACTCCTCATATTCTGTTTCTGTGAAAAAAAAATATAAGCTTCTCACTCCTGTCATCTGGGGCAGGTCCTATTTTTATGGAAATTCACTGGTTTTGAAAAAATACAAAGGTTTTAGGGAAATACAGCCACAGAGAGCTGGCTTAGCATCTCATATTTTGTCCCCAGGGCTGGACTGGATGGGGAACACCCAGTTTCACTTACAAGAGGTCTGACCGGAGTTCATTCATGTGCTCCTTAACTGTTCCTATGCCAGTCCGCAAGGCTGATGCCTGTGCAGAGAGCCTGCTGCATCTCTGAGGGAACTGCAGTGAATTGTACTATACTTGCTATAGAGAGAGGCATTGGATATACTGGGTCCATTAAACAGTTTGAAATAGTTCAGAAAGTTTAGGTAATGAGAAATGACCTTGTGGTAGCATTTTGAGTGAGGACTGGGAAATTGTTCCTATATACAAACATGTCCAAAATGTCTCTGGTTTCTGGGAAAGCCTTGTCCAATTCATCTTTGTAAGGTAAGCAATTAGTTAAATAGCTATAATTTATGTGCTCACTCACCCAGAAGTGTGAATTGCAATTCCTTGCCTCCTTGACCCTAAAGAGATATGTCTGGGTTTAATGACTCTAATTCAGATGGTATTTTACCCACAGACACTGTTGGCGACGTCAGCATTTCTTGCATGACAGGGTAAGGGCTCATTACCCTGGGAGAGCAAATCCAAAGCCATACCTAGGAACAGATCCAACACCAGTCCAGCCATGCTCCAGCAACCCGCTTCTGAGCGTCCAACAACCTGAGCACTGCTGATTGAATGGTAGCATCAGTGATGTGTTTTTTGAGATCCCAGCTGTTACCCTGGGCTCACCAGGAGGACTCGCACTCAAAGCTTTCAGGAGGGAAAGAAAGATCCTGTTCTCTGCCAGTTTCAACACTGCTGTGTGATGTGTAGGAGGCAACAAAGCATGTCCAGAAACCAGCTAGGCTGGAAGAACAGCCAAACCTTTTGTGAGTGGGGTTCTCACTTTCATCTGGGCAAAGGCACTAATGTTTCCTGAATGCATTATTTCTGACATTTAAAAATGCCTGGCTTTACAAAAGTTCAGTAAATCTTGGCTTTATTACAGTTGGTATGAATTTTATCATTGATTTCAGCAGAGCTAGAATTTTACCTTGGACATGCAGACCCAAAAATCATCTATAAAAATCCACCTATTTAAACTTACTCCAAAATGTTTTTGTAGTCAGATTTATGACATAAGGTGGAAGATCACACTGCCAGTTTAAGTTGAGTCAGATGCTGAAAGCCCTTTCGCATTTAAGGCATGATACTTGGGAATAGGATGACAGCCCGTACCATTTCACTCTTTAGTACCACATAATAGAGCAAGTGCCACCTGTTACAAAAGCTGTCAGCACTCTCTTCAGTGGAAGGGTGATCGAACAATGAAAAACACTTGTCTTATCCAGTCAGGATTTATGATGATATGCTTCTGAATACATTTTGGGTTTTAACTGTAAGAAAACATACAAACATGAATGCATCTATCTACATCACTGACCTTTGCCCCTGAGCTGGCAAATTTCTTTATTCCTCCTTTTGCCTTTTACATATTTCGCTTGCAAATATTTTATTCCACATCTGCTTGAAAAGTTACTTCCTCCATAAAATTTCCCTTGGCTACCTCTTTCACACACCCCATTACAGAGTTGCCCCAAGTCTACACAACCCAAAATCTGCCCGAAACTCACCAGGATGAAGTTATGTTTCTAATTTTTTTCCCCAGTTCTTCCTCTCCTCCCCTGTTGTTTAAGGTTAAAAGAACCAGTTTCCAGCCAGGCTGTGTGGGCAGGAGACCCGATAGGGAATGGAGGCCTTTCCTTTCTGCGGAAGTGCCTATGAGGATCACCCTCTGTTTAGACAGTCCTGCTTGCCGTCACAAGAAGGATGCATATGGCTGGCTCCCATTTTTCCACACTGCCTTAGCTTAAGAAGAATATTTTTTTCCCTCTCACTTGTAAATAAATTTCCTATGTTCCCTGAAGGCTTTGGGTGAATTGTGCCAGATGAACCTTGTTTGTTAGGATACTTAGCGCAATTACCATATAACACCTGTTTTGTTATGACAACGTTTCCCGTATGTACAATCAATCCACTGTAGTCACCCAGAGCCTGAGGACTTACTTCACTTTTTACTTAAGGTTTGTTTCTGTTTGTTTAAATACGCATTTAAGGCAAAGCAAAGTGGGAATCCCAGCATTTGATCAGGTTCTGGCAAGTAGCTCAGAGAGTTGCATGGCAAAGCACGGAGGAGACTGTGGAGGTGCATTTCTACCCTGTCACTACCATGCTTGGAGAAATGAGGATGACTAAAATGAAGGTGACAGAAGAGGCTACTACTGCTTAAGCCGTGATCTTGCAAAGACTTTGAAGCAGGTGAGCTCTTATGGCTATCCAGGACCCCCCCGATGTCCTTTGGTGTCCCTATGATTTCAGGAACTGAGCAAATAAGGTGCTTCGTGCAGGCTCAAGATTTGAAGCTCCAGAGCTTGTGAAAAGCCTGGGAGGAAAGGGCAGAGTTGCTTACGTGCTGGAGTGCTTCAGCTCCCCCTTTTTAGGCCTGCCATCCTCAGCAGGCCGAGCTATGTCTGCACCAACATGCTGCTGTGCTCCTGACCATAGTTGAGCCCCAGCTGCCTCCGTTTGTTCTCTTTAACCATGTCACGGCCTCCTCCAGCTTGGCTCTGATGAACACAAGCCAGCTTCTTCAAGGGAAGGATGGAGGGTGGAGATGGTGCTGGTGGGCAAGTCACCTCTTGCCTGTACACATGGGCCTGATGCAACTGTTACACTCCAAAAGGGCCAGGAGACCTTGGATGTGTGGGTGAAATCAGTGGTACCACTTTCTCGATGTTGTCTACTGAAGATGTGGAAGACACAGCAAGGAAATTTGCCCTCACAGCTCAACCCACTGCTCCCCATGATGCTGCCATGTATGTGTGGGAGGCAGCCTCTGCTTAGCAGAGTGAGGTGATGGAGCATCTCCTTTGTGTAAAATCCCATTGGTACCACAGATACATGCGCAATCACAGAATCATGGGAAAACTGAGGCTGAAAGGGACCACAGGCAGCCTCCAGTCCAACCTCCTGCTC
>VZTL01054488.1:4488-28423 GCA_013400535.1 Scopus umbretta
TAAGTTGTAGGGAATTTTTACGACAGTCTCGAGCACAAGGTTATGTACGAGATATGCGTGCACAACCCAGCTTCTCCAGATTGCGCCGACGACCTTGAACCATCCTTTACTGCAAGATAAGAGGAAGCGGAACACTGCTGTACTGGGACACGTTAGCAGAAATGAACGAGCTACAGGAAGAGGAAGAAGCAACGAGTGTCTGAGAACGTGTAAATTAACATAGACCCAATCTGTGAGTCTTGACAGCACATGGACATCTTTGTTAACCAATAGCCTATTGCTCAATATGCCTGATTGTCACGTGAACCCTGAAACCCTCTATATAACTGATACTGTTTTTGTTAATAAACGGAAGCGACACGGTACCTCTATGAGGAAGGTGTGTTGTATTCTGGCGGTCTCCGTCTACAGTAAGTGGCACCACAGGGAATGCCAGAGACATGTGTGGGTATGGAAGAAGGCTTTGGCAAAAATTCACATGCCTTCCACAAGCAACAAGTTCTGGAAAGATGGCCTCTACCCATAGCAATATCCACAGATGTGAGAACAGATCTAGAGTTTGACGTCGTAGTCCAAAGTCCTCCAAAGTCTGTGGTGAACCTGCTGACTTGGAGGACTTTGAGTCAGGTCCCTAAATCAGATCCCATGTGGGAAGCCACAGACAAATCCATGACGCAAAACAGACTGACATTGCTTGCAGTTCAGATCTGAAGTAACTCCGCTAATTTCCCTGGTTTTAAGTTGCAAGAGTTCCCTGGTATTCAGATCACTGGCTTTTCTCAAACCCAGTCTGCCAATAGTGGAAATGAAGCCTGAAGAGGAAGCACTTAAAATAATTAATAATCATTATAAGGCGGGTTTAATTTAACATGGTCTTAAACCTTATCTGTGGTCTTGGAATATTTCTCTGAGGTTTACTGGAAATTTAAGAACCATGGGAGAAGTCATTTTGATAATGGAAGGAACAGACAAAAGCAAGAGTTTTTTAAAACTGCAGAATCTTAAGGAGTTTTTTGGTTTTGTTTCATTGTAAAAACCCTGAATCAGTTTTTTTTTTTCTTATCTTTCCAAACTCTGAAGCCTAAACAGAATAACAGACAGGAAAGATACAAAAAAAATAATGCTTTTGGCTTCTTATAGCTCTGTAAAGATCTAAATTAGTGAAGATCTTAAAAGACAGTTCTTCAGCAAAGGGAGTAAATAAATTAAGTAACCATTTTGCTATTCCCTTATGATATCTGTATTGTTAAATGGTCTCCAAACGACATAAAAGAAAATTTTCAACTGTTGAGGATCAGAAGAGTTTTTCAGAGGTTCACTTTAATTAGCTTAAAGCTAAGAATATGTCCCATAAACTAATACCAAGTTCTTAGTCAATCTTTTCACATTTTTGCCATTAATTATTTCTGTTCTGCCAGTAGAAAAACGAAGATACAGGCCCTAATCAGTGCTCCCAAGTGTTTGTTAATGAACTCTGAGGGGACCAAACAGCCATAATTGTCTTTCATAACTGGAAACCTTCCTTCTAAAGTGGTTCTTTGTCTGCATATCACATCTTTGTATAGCTTAATGTTGCTTTTATCACTTCATTGCTTTTGTTACTTTTTCATGTGGGAAATGTTTTGATTAGATAGAATATACCTTCAGAGAATCTTCCTTATCTTTGACAATAGCTATTTCTGCATTTACAGCAATAATGCAATCCCCATAATCCTGAATTTGTAGAATTTGTTCATTCTTTTGTCATAGTACCTTCACTAACAGCTATCATCCTGTAAATAAATATCCACCTTAGCAATTATAATGACTGGATTATTACCACCTAACAGTGAGGTGTGAAGTTTGTGCCTAAAATAGGAAACTCGACCAGAATCCCAATTTCAATAATAGAATGCATTGTTGTGGCAACACTAAGGACACTCTTTAGTGACCTTCAGTAATTTGTCTGGATCTGTGACTACCATGGTGTTTCTGGACCAAGATTTTGATTTAAATGTTTCCCAAGAATGCTCTAAGTAAGCAAGGAAGCAGACTTTTGCTAACATAGTCCACTTTAGGTTCTTTCACAGTATATCTACAAAGCAGTTGGATTGCAACTCACACAGGCACATCTAAGCAAGTCAGATTAATTTCAACAATTAATATTCAATTCAATCCTAATAACAACCAAAGCAGCTGAACTGTGATACTGGCCAGCTGGCTGTGTGCAGGTGAGCTTGTACAGCCTACACTGGGGTATGTGCTATGACAGTTATGCTGCTTGAGCCCACTTGGGCAAGTTTACAGGTGCAATGCATGTCTCAGCTAAGTGTAAATACATTATAAAGACAACTTTATGTTATACATGCACAGGGTGGGTCAAGGATGCTTACTCAACAACCTCAGATGATAGGAAGGGGCATCTAGGATTCTTTCAAGGCAGGAGGACTTCCAGACGGAATAGACATGTGATCTGGTAAAACGCTTATGTTTCTCTTTCCTGAAAAGAAGTACCTGCCTAGCATATATTGTAGCTGTCAGCTGGATCTGAACACCTGTACAGACCTGTCCGTCACATAAAAACATTCTTTTGCTTGGATACTAGTTCCCAAATGACATATTATGCTTGCTCTTCGCCAGACTGGGTGTGAATGAATTACATTGCTTTGACTTGCTATGAACGCAGCCCTCTGCTAAGAATGCTACAAAAAACAGCCATCATGCTGAATTCAGTCCCACTTGTATCTTATGTGGCGTTTTTACAAATACAAGCATTATCCATAAGTTTACTGAGAAATGATGCAAATAGACATAGGTCAAAATCTGAAGTAGCGGTAACTGAACTCTAGTAGAGGAAATGAATTTCAGAGAAGATCAAGCAAGTGATCCAAAATATTCCAGGAAAGGGCCAAACAGCTTTGTTTCTTCCTCTTAAAATACATGCCAAATTGTAATTGCTAATCTGCTCCTCAGCATAATCTAGAAAATCCATAGCATACCATGCAGTTCTTAAGCTTTCAAGTTAAAACAGAAAGCAAATGATAATATACATAAAGATCTGTTTTGATATCTTGAGATGAAATCATGGCTTCATTTAATTCAGTGGAAGATTTTTCATTGACTTATGTACTCAGTAATGTCAGCAAGCACTTCTTGCACATAAAAGACTTTCAGAATAAGGGTGAAGGGACTGGCTTTGAAACTAAATTCAGGATTTCTCATTACTTTCATTCCTCTCCCTCCAAAAGAAAAGAGAAATCAATATTGGTTAATGCAATGTTTATATTTCTGTCATTGTGTTTTAAATCTAAAGTGAAAGGGGTTGTTTTAACATTGCAAATGCTTCTTCCCTCCATAGAACTGTAGATCAAGGTTCGACATAAGAAAAGCATAACTCTATAGGGAAACTGAAAAATATTTCAAGTATTTTTTCATCATTTTTGAACACATGGAGTTCATTGCATAGATTTATTACTATTAATTCATGGTGTATGCACTCACATATTTTTTATTTTTGTGTCCTGTTCCTTATTATTGCATCTTCACCAACCTCCTCCTTTTTCTAGTGAACTCCACCTCACATCAACTCTCTAGTTAATCAACATGTGCATCAGCCCAAAAGGTAGGGCAATGATGAGGACTGCGGGAAACATTGTTTGCTAGGTGTAACTGGCTTTTGTACAGTAGTGGTATCTTTCTTTGCTGGATAACATCCTTTGCTGAGACAATTCATTCAGTCCGCTGCCAAGAGATGGTTCCTGGGAGTGGCCTGAGGAATGAGCCATTGGAAAGGAAGCAAACGTGACCTCGTTTTGCCTGCACACGATATTCCCTGAATAAACCCTCAAAACTCCCCACCTGTTCTTGGGAAGAATGACAAAGACTGAATTGAGACTAATGCTAAAAAGCACATTGAAAACCAAGTGAAAGTGACAACAGTTCCTTTTCCCCTCCTCTTGGTTTTAATGCTTTCCCTAAGTCTTTTTGTGCAAATGCAGGAGCATCCAAGGACTGCGTTTATGCACTGCAGAAATAATACAAGGCAATATGACAGCAACTAGGCAATATAACCAGAGAGGATAAAGCAGCAGCATGATACAATCAAAAAAGGAGGTACAATTTACCCTTAAATAAACTAAGCCCAAAACTAACATACACCAAAGTTTGAATTAAATTACAGAATGAGTCATATATAAAATAAAATACCAGGTTTACGCTTCCAGTGGCAGTTGTGCACAAATATGGCCTTACTTTTTTATTTTAGTCCTCTTTTTATTTTCAAATTTATTTTTCTTTTTAAATTAATTCTATTTTAAAATGTATTAATGTATCCCCTGGAACCACTGGGATTGTATTACTGACAATTACCACTAATACACATAGTAAGCAATACCTGCATGCACATAAACTTCCTTTTTCTAATGTGCACTTTCACCCAGCTTGTCTGCTGGTGTAAAGCAAGTGCATAGCTCTACTGATTCAGTAAAACAAGGCTGATTTATACCAGCTGGGGATTTAGCCTTTCTTGTTTCCATGAAGTCAAACACTATCTCACAGAGCTGTACAGATTTCTTATACAGGTATGTAACAGAAAATGTAGAAAGCTCTGAGATGGCAGAACATTTCCTCAGAGTGCTGGCACCTCCTTCCTGCTCATTTCACTTGTAAGACAGAAATAACTCTCCGATGACTTGACCTCTTCAAAAAGAAAAACTTTCCTGTACTGAGGTCTGCTAATCAGGTCAAATCGCAGAAGCAAATTTATTGTTATGATGCTCTGAAAACTGAAAATGATGAATAATTCCTTACCCAAAGGCCTGAGGATAAATTATGACACAAACACTTCCTGTTTTACATCAGAAAATCACTTTACCCATTCGATTTAATGTTGCTGGACACACATCACTGTCTAGTGATGAATTAGTATGCGGTTCCTTATGTTGCATCTACCAATTGTACCACCATTTGCTAGGATATAAATCATCAGTCTTTACAGTGTTTCTGCCGGTGGTATGTCTAGGCTCCAGGTCATCCATATGACCACAAAGATAAGTATGTAAAACCAGTCAGTATTTAACAAACTTATATAAAATCAATTTCTTGCTAAATAAGATTAGACATCACATGGACATGCAGGTGTACAGAGGCCTGATGAGCCAGTGTCAATACTTCAGGCATTTTGCCAATGATTATTCAAACACCATCCCTGAAATAGATTTTCTTCTTGCAAAAGAACAATAGAGTGTTTCCAGAAATTAAGGAAAATACACAGTACTGTCTTGGTTGCGCAGCAGGAAGAAAATATTAAATGATCTTATTTATCTTATAACATGTATCATAAAAAGGCACTTTCCAAGATGGAGCAAATCATGTCATCTTCAAACACTGACTCTTGCAGAGGCCTCAGCTATGACAGGTAGATAGTTTTGCCCCTTGAAATGTGATTTATAAGAAATGCTGGGTTTGGCAGGCTGTTATAACATGTCATGGTGCTACTAAATGCAAGTCAGAAGTTCTGTATAATTCATTAGCATTCTTGCTTGATTGGAAACTATGCAGCCACCTGTCCTTGCTGTTATTCAAAAAAAGAAGACAAGGTAGTCATTCAAACACTACTGGACTGACAAGCATTTGGTGGGGATAAATACCAGTGTATTCAAATCACAAGTACAGAATAACAGCAATGAAACTGCAGATGGTTTTGTGGTTAAACTACTGATGTGAACTGCTGGGACTTTACGCAAACCTCATTTCTGCATCAGACCACCAGTGACTTGTATCCGTCTCAGGCAAATCACTTGTTTCTGGGACACCAAGTCGTGCAGCAATCCTGCACAAGCAAAACTGTTGCTGCACTGGTTGTTACAACTCTCACACAAATTACGTAACTACAAGAGCTACCAGAGAAAAATCTTTAGCATTAAAGGAAATCACTACCTAGAGTAACATATAATTTGCATATTTCACAATTTGCACCACTGGATGCAGTATTAGCTTGCAAGGATTCACTTTCTACGTTTCTCAGTTTTAATTCTGTCAAAAAATACAAGCAGTCAGCCTTTACTAATAATGCATCCTACTTGCACCAAACAAGCATTTCTAACACCAAGAAACAAAGAACCAAAATTGTTCTTTTATACACGCATCTGCAAAAAGTTGATGAAGATATCACTGATTTCTTTCCTGTCTCAGTTATGCTCTAGACAGGCTGGTTGTGACCATTTCCCCCTTTTTCATTTCCTTACTTCTAAAACTATATATCTAAACACTGAAATGCGGATTCTATACAAAGTGTTACAATACTGCTGTTTGTTTAAGACTGGACATTTTTCATAGACAACAAACTGCCAAAGATTATCATTGTGATCGCTGGCATTTCACATACTTATCCAGGTCCAAAGACAGGTTGTGATAGTTCCGATTAGACCATTTGCTATGCTGTGTTCTTTAGACATATAAAAAACATACGTATCCCTAAAAGTGTAGCTAGCTTAGCTGTAATGTAGTTTTCCTTCAAGTAATGTAAAACTTAAAGAGATACAGAACCACTATTTACTTCTAGTACACTCAGTAACCAGCCCATAAAGAGACCTGTTTTCACAGAGCTACTTATATGCTTAAAATGTGAAGCTTTTACGAGGTGGATTTCTTGATAGAAGGCCAGTCAGTAACAGTGAGCAAAGTGAAGTATTGCAAAGCTGTTTTCTAGTGTACATTATGCCACATATGTGGCTGGCCAGTTTTCTATGCAGAATTTGTACAAGCAGCTGAAAAACTGTGAGAGAACCATGCTCTGGAGTTCTTCCATTTTGAAAACCAGTAACTAAGTTTTCAAAATCTGTACTCATCCTTTTAAGCCTTAAAATGACTATACACCAAATTCACAGCAATAGCTTCTTTTTTCCTGAAAAAAGAGCACGGGAAGAATAAAACTTCTAGCGGACTCCTAGCTGAAACTTGAACTATGAATCACGTCAATAGTATCTATAAAGAGTTTACCTGAAATTCATTCCCCCTATCACTTGCATAACACTTTTATACTGCGCTTACTTGTATACATGTAATATGTGAAAGCATACATTTAACAGATTAACTTATTAGTTACAATTTCAAAGTTCACAGTTGTTTATCAATCTCTTTATAGAGGATTGGTAAAAAAGAGTCTGAAAAGATTCCTACATGAGGAAAGCAAAAAGGAAATACTGGTGAGCGGGGCCTCCTGTCATTACAGAGGAGACCAAATAAGCTGAAATATAGCTAGGATTGCAATTTTCTAGCCTGCAGAAAGCCCAGCACCATCACTACATACACAACTCTTTCAGTCTTCAAGGAACGATTTAATGGGCTTCATCAGGAGGTTTAGACTGGACATTAGGAAGCATTTCTTCACCAAGAGGGTGGTCAAACACTGGAACAAACTTCCTAGAGAGGTGGTCAATGCCCCAAGCCTGTTGGTGTTTAAGAAACATTTGTACAATGCCCTTAACAACACGCTTCAACTTTTTGGTCAGCCCTGAACTGGTCAGGAAGTTGGACTAGATGATCGTTGAAGGTCCCTTCCAACTAAATCTATTCTATTCTATTCTATTCTGATCTGTTCTGTTCTATTCTATTCTATCACATCTCCCTTCTAACAAGCAGTAAGAAAGCAGGGGATCCAGCTCAGGTCCTAGCTCTTTTTTTTAATTTACTTGTGCTAAAATCTTTTGAGGGGGTCCCAGCTGAGGAAATTCTGCCAATATCACACTAAAACCTTCAGGCTTCACTGTATGAAGCCTGGTGCAGTGGGAGTCCTCTGAAGATAAGTATTTACAAATAACAAAGCATGTTGAATGGAAGTTTCAGTGGTCTCTCTTTCATCAGCAGTTATGCAGATCACCGTCTGCTCTACCACAATTATTGATTTAGATTAATCATGGAAATGTCATGGCTTGCAGGCATGAAAAAAAATCAATGCAGTAATGTTCTTGTTGGTTTTCTGCTAGCCAGCACATTTGTGTGACGGAAGAGGGCACACAATCAACCCCTTTGGTGAGTCTGTAGGTAAACAGATGGGAAATGTGAGAGCAAAAATGCTGGTAGTGAATGGAAAGTAAATCTTTTAACAACCCTAACACAAATATGCTTTGAATGCTGATTTTAGTCTTCCATCTCAGAAGACTATATTTAGCATTCAGTATAAGAGAACAGCTCCAGAACCACATTTCTACTAGGCATTTGGTACATTTCAGGATTATTATTCCGATGTTACAGAAAGACAGATCTCTCTCATTCTCCATACATAAAAATTGCCATAGTGAAGCTTACTTATTCAATACTAACATTGCATTTCATTTGTACATACTTCTCCATAAAATATCAGACACAGTACTGTTGTGTGACCTCATGACTAATGTAACAATGTGCTCTTTAAAACAAAACCCTCCATGACCACATACATACCTGTGCCAGAAAAGTCAGGATACTGGATGAACTGGTACTTATCTGTCACCAGAACTCATACTATAGCATCTGTAGCATGAAAACCAAAGCACAGATGCAAGCTGAATCACGCATCTAATATAATGAGACCAAAAGGGAAGTATACATTAATTTGTGCTGTGTGAGGTGCTGACTTCTTAAAGTGCTCTGTCTCCTGAAACACACAATGCCAGTGGAGTCAATAGAGGTATTCTTGTTTATGTTTGCAATGAATTTTCACACACAACTTTTCTACTGAATTGTGGTTCACTGTTCTACAAGCTTAACCTACTTCTGCCTAAAAAAAGTATTATTATTCTGTGTAATTCTGTAATGGAGTGTGTAATAAAGAAGAAGCTGTGGTTTAACCTGTCAGCAACTAAGCACCACACAGCCGCTTGCTCATCCTCCCCCTGTGGTGGGATGGGGGGAGAGAATTGGAAGAGCAAAAGTAAGACAATTTGTGGGTCAAGGTAAGAACAGTTTAATAATTGAAATAAAATATAATAATAATAGTAATATGTAATGAAATAGTAATAGTAATTTGTAATGAAAACAACATGAGAGAGAGAGGAGGAAAACCTAGGAAAAACAAGTGATGCAACTGCTTACCACCTGCCAAACGATGCCCAGCCAGTCCCTGAGCAGCAATTGCTGCCCCCCCAGCCAACTCCCCTCAGTTTCTATACTGAGTGTGATGCCATATGGTATGGAATAGCCCTTTGGCCAGTTTGGATCAGCTGTCCTGGCTGTGCCCCCTCCCAGCTTCTTGTGCCCCTGGCAGAGCACGGGAAGCTAAAAAGTCCTTGACTGTAAACACTGCTTAGCAACAACTAAACCATCAGCATGCTCTCAGCATTGTTCTCATACTAAATCCAAAACACAGCACTATAGCAGCTACTAGGAAGAAAATTAACTCTATCCCAGCTGAAACCAGGACAGAAGATTAAAAAAAAAACCACTGAATTGACTGTCTTAGAGTATTCCAAAATTTTCTTTGCGTATAAGAAATTTTAGGGGAAGTCAGATTTCTTTTTGTATTGCACCAGGGAGGCAAAACTAGATGCTGCAACTCAATGGTAGTTTCACACGCTAGGAAATTAACTACATGGTCAGTAGTTTGCTTTTGTAATAAATGAAAGCAGAATCTAATTCTCACTACCAGAAGAGAACATAACAAAAGTAATAGTATACATTAGTAGCATTTCAAGACATCATAATATGGCTGAAGTTTTTCTAAACTTCCAATATTAGTGAATGCACATGAATTTCAGCCATAAGGGTTTATATTTAGTTTTCAAGGTTGTCAGATTGTCTTTAAACACAACAATCCAAAAGGGGAACCAAAGTTGACATCACATAATGAATACGTGTTTAAATCTTTCTCTGCTGTAGGACCTACTCCATAAGTGGACTATTTTCAGTAGTACATTTCAATAAAATTTTAAGATTTGCAGGGAAAGGAACAGATAACAATTTTCTAGTTCTTGTCTAGAAACCCAGGGAAGAACTGCTATATTGTGTTTGCCCTGTCTTAATGAAGCTGGAGTAACTCTCCAGAGCATATAAGCCTTATAAAAATTGTGAATTTGGAGAAATGTTGCCCTTGACAGGTTGGCTGATGTTCTTTCTATTGAGGTCTGTTTGCCTCCTGTGAAGCTACTGACTGCGCTGCAGGTAAATAACAATCAACCAGAAACAGACAACAAAAGTGTAACTGATTACTGTATCAGTGATTTCTGTGATTTCACTTTAAGTCATCCCTCACTATAAATTTCTGCTATCTATTTAAAGGTTGAACTATCTAAAAATTTTATTGGAATTTAAACAATTGGTAAAAGTCCTAAAGTAGTAATGCTAATACCAGCTTTAAAGGTGAAAAAGAGCAACAAGAAGAAGGATTCAACAAAATATTTGGAAATTTAAAAAATAATTTTAAGCTACTCTGCAAGTTCAAAGAAGGTGGGTATGCATTTTATGGAATTCATTAAGTAGCAAAATTTATCTGCTTACGTTATTTCTCCTTCTGTGCATACAGAAGCCCCATATCATGTGGGAAATCACTGAAAAATATTTTACCGTGTAAAAACAAGACCAATGTAACATCATGCATCCTAAGGAAAAATTGGGTTTGTTTTAAAAAAAAAAATGCTTTACAGAATGAAATGTTCTGATTTTTTAATTTGAAAATGTCAGTGTTTTTTCTGGTACTTTCAATTCAAACAAAAGTATTTTGACATTAAAGCCTCAAAACATTTAATATCAGTACCGGGATATATTTCCCTGAGTCCCTGCAATGTTGTATGTAATGCTACTTTTCACGAATAATAACTCAAATTCAGTGTAAAAGCTGCCATCCTCAAGCACTGGAGCCTGATGGGAGCTGTAGTCTCAGTGACTCACCTCACCTTCTCCTGCCACCTACGAAGTCTGCAGTCAGACTCTCACTGTCGTGACAAATTTAGAAATATTTCTGTGCACCAGGAGAACTGGGGAGCAAACAGCACAGAAGTAGTGAAGGACGAGGGAACAAAACACTTGCACACAGCTCCCAGGAGGCTCCAGGGCGGCACGCACCAGCTGCGCGGAACTCAAACTAACCTGAAATGAGACTTTGCAATTCAGCAAACTGAAATGTTTTCATAGTGTTTGATTCAAACCAAGACAGAAGGTTTCCTTTCAGTCTCCATGGCAGAATATTTGCATCTGAAGGCACTGAGAGGGAGCTGAGGTTATTGCACTTGATGACCAGAGGATACATGAAACCAGGCTTTCCACGCGTACTGCATCTCATGGAATTCACCAGTCGTGTTTCCTACCATGCAAGGCCAATCCTGCAAGAACTTCAGCTTCACACAGCAGCAATAAATCCTTCTTCACAACTAAATTCTCTGCCTATGTATTCGATCCAGTTCTACTGAAGTTAATAAAACTGCAGAAATTTACATCAGCAGATAATTTGGCCCAGAAAGAATGAGCTGCTAATTAGTAAGAGCAAGGGTTGGCATGGCAATCTCAGCCAGATTCAACCTTGGTATTAAGTACAGAATATCTCAATTTATCTCATTTGTTCCTGTCATAAACGTATTTAGGAGAGTTCTACCTGATGCATAAGAATTTCTTTCCTCAAATTACTACATCGTGCATCAGAGTAATTTCAGCACTTATTTCCTTTCAACAATTCAGATAATTATGTTTAAGAACTTAGAACAAGCTTACATAAAGTCACTTTACTCTATTTATTATGTGACAGATACTGTATTACTCATGAGTAACCAGAGCCTGTCACATTGGAAAATTTCATGAATAATATGTCATATATTATGCATGCATGTATAGTTCAGCATAGTCAAATATAACCAAACAATTAATAAAACAAATGAAGAATGCATAATTGAAGTGCTAAATCTGAGAACTCAAAACTGAATTGACTAGCAGAGAATTATTCATCTGCCAGCAAAATATCCATTGTAAAGTAATCTGAATGCACTCAACCAACCTACAGCCTTTTTTAAAAATTAAGTATTGCTATTAGAAATTGATTATACTTTTTAATAGCAATAAATCCCCATTAAATTAGTTATTGCTTACCATAGCTATAGCATTAACCTTTTGAAGCAAACTTAGCAAATTTCTAGCTAATGCTAATGACCAATTTTGAAAGAGATTACTCCTTAATTAAATTATATCACATACAGTAATGGTCATAAGATAGGATCATTCTGATGTCAACTGCACCTTAACGTGAACAGTCTGTACTGGAATGAACCACATTAATCCAAAATCAGTAGTTAGTGCAATTAGGAGAAGCATGAGGACTACTTAGGTGTGCTATTTTTGAATGACCAGAAAAAAAACTTTGGTTTACATTAAAAAGATTATGCACTCTTAAAAAAAAAAAAAGTTAAACCATGAAAGACTCCTCCCAAGTACCTATCTATTGTCAGAATTCTGCAGTGTGTTTGCTCAATTGTCTGTCTTTTGTTACAAAACCAACAACAAAGAAAATCGTATCTTCAAAATCTGTCCATTCTATATAATATGTCATAAATCACTGTAGCTAGAGTATTAAATGCAAATTTCAGAGTCTGATCAACACATGCAAGATTGTTTAAATAGATCAGTGGTGGTTTTATCTGTGGTTCAAATGGAACAAAATGAAAAGTGATTGACGCAATTCCAGTCTCTCTCATTCCAAAGGAGCTGCTGGACATGCTTTGGACCCCCAATCAGACAGAACTCCAGTGTGCAGAGGAACTGCCTTTTAGGATTTCAGTAGTGAAGCTCTAGCAAAAGTGGGTCTCTTACAAGAAGCAGGTTCTCTCTAGCACCTCCGAGAACTAAGCAGCTCCTGCCACAGAAGTGCAAGAGAAAAGGGAGAAGGTTACAGGTAGCTGCCACAGCAACTCCAGCAACCAAAGCCATTCCTTAAGTTCAAATAAATTAAGCAGTGTCCAGCATCTTCTGCATACTCTACCTCATGCAATTAGGTCAGGAAGATGAGCACGGGATGTCTGTGTTTATGCTTATAGCAGCAGAGTCCCCAGAAACGGGGGAGAAATCAGATCTCCCAGGCAGAAAGGAGGGCTGGTTAGCAAAAGGTGGTGGTGCCCTACAACATGCTGCATCTCAATGCAACTACTTCAGGCCCCGGCAGGACCCAAGGTTTGGTGACACTGGGCAGTGGCTGTCACACCACTGCCAGCACGGTGGCTCCCAGCCAGCCTCTTCTTCCTTAGCAGGGTTGAAGAGCTGGTTTTAGAGTAGGACAGGAGCTCACTCTCTCCTGCAGATAACCAGGTGCTTCCTAAAGCGCAAGATCTAACGTGGGGTCAAGTAGCATTTACTCCAAACCTGATTTCAGACTCATTTGAGATTGAAACTCAATACAAATGACAAAGTATTTGTCATATATAAAGTAAATTTGTTAAAATAAAATAAAAGAAAACACACAACAAAATCTTGTGTAATCCCCTGGTTAATCAAAACTGCTGAGGGGCTTGTAGTATTACAGCTGTGACTTAAAAGTCATCTTTGTTCAAGTTTCTTACTTATTTTTGTGCATAGTTAAGATGAGTAAAATCTCAAACCAAAGGGCTAACTATTCCCAATCATGCAGAAGTTTGGATCCAGATCTGAACTTTGTGGTTGGCCTTGCCTCCCTACTGACTGGAGCCCAAGCTTCCATTACCAAGCACCCCAAACTGTGATACGGATGAGAACACGTGTGGGAAACTTTGCTCTTACGCACTTACAACTCCACAGTTGTCATCACTTCCCTCTTCACAGTCTTGGCTGCAAATCTGAGTGAAGCCCAGTGGTGCCGCAGTCCTTTCCTCCCCCTGTTTATATTTGTCTCTTTCTCCCCACTTTGAAATATTTTTGCATACAATGCCAGCTGAAGGCCCTCAAAGCTGGAATGCTTACTCTCACTTAGACTAAGCAAGGGAGGCAGACTTTTATTGGAAACATTCCTTCCCTTCCTTTTCATTTTTGCTGCTCCCACGCTGTTGTTGGCAGCTTTAGATCTGTATCAGAAGGAAAGCATGTAAAATGCATGCAGTTAGGCAGTGGTCCTGTAAGGCACTTCATGTGCACAAATATCTGCAGCTGTGCACTGTTTCTGATCCATAGAATTCTACATATGGGCACTGAGATCAGAACACATCAAATCCCTGTTATTAAACACATGTGTCTTTAAAGCAATGAGTCTTAATTCCTGTTAAGAGACTTCAGTAATAGTAAGAAAAATAAATTATATTCGCCCCCAGCAGAAGGGAAATTATGATTTCATTCTCTCTGTTCTGGTCATACCAGCACAGAAATGCAGCAACATAAAAGACTAAGAAGGCCTATAGTGAGATGTCTTAAAAATACTAAAGCACAATTAGCATTCAAACCATATTTACATTTTTTTCCTCTCTATAGCCAAAGTTCTTGTATGGCTTCACCCTTTTAGTAGGCAGCAAGAACTAGCAGCTAGAAGCCAAAACCAGGTGCATTGAGATTCCTACATGATGTACATTTTTAACAGTAAAGATGAGGAGCTGGGAACAAATTGACAGGCAGGGGTTTCATCTCCAGGCAAATTCATACTGAGTTTAGCTGTCTTGATGAAAGCAATCCTTATAAACTAAGGAGCACAATAAAGAAGCAACTAAGTGATAACTAAGGAATTGCTATACACAAGTGAGACTAACTGATGCAAAGGTCCACTTTGGTTTCATGCCCTGAAATCTTATGCTGTAAATGAAGTAAAAATAAGAAGTAGATATGTGGAAAAGCCAATGGAAAGAAATGCTTTCTTGCAATTATTATTTTTCTTTCTTATATGTGAACTGAGACAGAACTCCACGGTGACCTTTGAAATAGATGCCTCAAAAGTACAGCATTTTTGCTATGAATTTAGGAAACATAATATTTCCTACTTCCTAAGAAACTTAGGAAGGCTTACACTAATAATTCACAGGAAATACTGCATTTCAGCCAAGAAATTTTACAACCAACAGAACTTCTTAAGGGTACATACTTCAGCTGGCTTATGGAGAGCTACCATTGGTCCAAATCCCCACAGAATGAAGCAGTCATACAACTCAAAAGGTATAGACAATAGTAGAACCACATCTTGCAGTCCTTGCTCATGCAGAAAACCCTACTGACATCTGGAGAAATTTTACTGGCACAAATATTTTAGGACATAGAGAAGCTGCCAGAGAAGCTGGCAATATGCTGAACAAAGGCTACTTTCTTTTTTTGGACTCTGCTTACCAGCATATTGATACAACCAAGTTTTTATATGTTTTTGTGTTTTTGTCCTGCTTTGATTTTCAGATTTGCATTATATGTGCAAATTTAGTACATTAGGTTATTTATCCACAGTTGTGCATAAGGTGTTTCAAGATATACCTCTAGCCTGAACACCACCCCTAGAGGAGCTGGTTGTGCTCATGGCTGTTGTGAATCTCAACAGAGTCCCCAGGAAGGGGCAGGCCTTTTGACTGACATTTCAAGAAGAAGCAGATTCAATGTGATAAAGTTTCATCATACTCTGACCTGAGGCAAGTCACCCGTGACCGTCCCTCTTCCTCGCTCCTCCTGGACTGTTTATGTGCAAGCACCTGTGACCTCAGGATCCACCTCAATCTGGGCAAAGGGCAGATTCACCTCTAATTAAATCGTTCTGGTCTTCTGCAAGCAGCAGACCTTTGACCAATACTTTTCTGGGATATTGAATGCAATCCAATCTACTGACATATGTACTCAGGGATTTCTTTTATAAAGCCTAGACATGTTTTTGTCTCCTTCTGCTGTGCAGGAACCAAAAGCATTGTCCTCACCAAGGAGGTAACTGGAGATGCCTGGAAGTCTTTCCTGCCTTCTGCCCATTGAAATAAATCAGCTATTTCTTTGAACCAGTCCTTCAACCACATGAACTTTTTCAATAATTTCAAAACCTTACTCTACTAAGTTTCATTAAAATGGATAATCAAAAGGATGGTTAACTTTGGCCAGCAGATGCCCTACTTTATTTTATAATTAGTGTTGGTATTACAGAGTATGAAAGGGAATAGGCACCAAGACACTGCCCTCAATTTTAATATTATAGCTAGCTGTGTATACTTCACTGCTAGGAGTTTTTTTCTTTTAGCAGCTGAATGACTCCATCAGTTGGGGAAATTCATGATAATCTTTTATATCATCTCAATGATCTCATGTAAATAAACTGATGCAGGGTATAAGGCTTTCAACAGAATTACACTCAAGTCAATAATGTCAGTCAAACAGCTATAATCTACAAGGAATATTCAAAGATATGCATGGAGCGGGTTGGTGATCCCTACGCTAGCTGTTCCCTGTGCTTCTGATGAATATATAGATCCAACAGGACACAAATCGTGGCACGAGTTTGTATATTTGTAATTTTACCTACAGAAGTCACAAATCTTGACTATAACATTTAGCAGGGAAATAAAAGAATAGCTGCTTTTTAATGATTTTTAAATACTTAATTCTACATATATAATATGCAATTGATTTAGCCTAGGCAACAGTTAGCTTGAAAAGGCTGGAGATTTTTCTGGGGTCTTTTTGATTAATTTTATTTCCCTGCGTAGTAAGATCTTAAATTACAGATATGGGTATCTGACATAACATTATGCCAAGCCCAACACTTCACACTTCCATTTATATTTTTCCAGTCAGCAGATGGCCACTTACTGGGTGCAAACTCAAGCTTCTGCACTGGGGTGTATAAGACCTGACCTTAAAACCTTTATCTTTGGAGTGAGGTGGGCTTGGCACCTTTTAATTACTTTCCTGCAATATGAGTCTACCACTGAGATTTCCATTTTCTTGTCCATGCTATGAAATGTTGGGTCTTAGTGAGTTTGTATCAACAGTACTGCAGTTCTCCTATGAGTCTGATAAGAACTTCAGCTGATGCTATAGGTTCTCCTAAAGGTTCTCCATACAAGGAAGTCTCCAGCCAATTCACAGGCAACATAATACAAGTGTCTTTCCCAACACTGATGTTAGGAATATTTTGTCACCTGAAGTGAGGCAGAGACAGGCTTCAAAATCACGTTGATCACCCTCCCCTCCAAAACAGTGACATTTTAATTCCTATATCCCTCTGGTGCATAACTGATAGGCCTGGGCAATTCATCTGTGCTTTCCTGCATTCCCAATCTGCTGTTACCAGCTGTTCTTACACTGAAAACCGACTCTTGTTTGCAACTAGTCATGTAAAATACGACTTAAAAAACCATATCAGTAACAGTGAAGATGGTAGTACTAAAATGTTAAATGCCAGACTGTTGTTAATTTTGGTATTTCATGTTTGATGAAGAAGCTGGAATTCACAAATTGAGAAAACAGTAATTAGCATGCTGGCTACCTCAAACACACATCCATCCCTGTTAACAGGTTGGTCTTGCTATCTGTTAAAAGGTAGTCATAGACTGCATTCTTCATCCTTATAACATGTAAAGCCATATTGTGAAGATAAAACATGTGCAACTTGTGACAAATCTGCAAACCTCAAAGTTCTGCTGGTGGGAAGAGCCCCATTCACATCAAAAGGACATTTATTTTTCTTAAATTCAGAAATCAGATGATGACTCACCAAGTATTAGCAAAGCTATCTGCAGGCAATAAAAGAGTGTGAATAGAACAGAGACTTGGGGGATATCTTGAAAATGCCACAACAAACGAACAACACAGAACCATTTCTGTTTGGCATATATGCCTATATTTTCTAATACGAAGTGAGGTGCTCATGCCATATCCACTCAGCAGCTCTGTCAAGGAATTAAAATATGAAACAACATTTACAAATCTCTTGTGTTGCTCCTCTACCTTCTCATAAAGCATGAATATTCTGCTTTTACCTCCATGTTTAACAATCAGTGATGTTACAGTAATATTCACTACATTTTTACCTTATAGCAGTAAAAATAACTTCACTGAGGAATTACGAGGTCAACTTTAGTAGCCAAACTGAGGATTTGGTTTCAGTTTCAAACTTTTCTTGGGACCTGTTTATTCAGTCATTACATTTACAAAAAAAACTCCACCCAAACCCTCTTAATCTTGCTGGACAAGTTCCTCCGACTCTTTACTAAAACACTTTTTTGATCAGTAGAATCAGTAGACTGAAGGAATTCTGCATTTGGATGTCATGATGATGATTTTGCCTGGGCAGTAAAGATCAGACTGTGCTCACACACATCTTTTAACATGGATTTCCCAATCTTTAAAAAAGGACTAGGAAAAAGGGATATAAAATTTATACAAGAAAGAAAAGTAGGAAAAATGATAAAATAAAGAATTTATGCATGTCACACAGCTCTTATTTAAGTTTTATTTCTGATAATTTTCTGATGCACCTTTGTATACAAAGTCCGTCATCATACACTCCTTTTTTCCTGCTTTTGCTGAAAAAAATTTAAAAAATAGTTTCTGCCTGCCTTGTTTGAGAAAGCCGCTGCGCATTAGAAGAAAATATATGGGTCACTGAAAATGGAGTTTTGTAATAGAACACATTCGTATACAAAGTACATTAAAATAAGGAGAAGAAAAACTTGCTAAAAGCAAATTTCATAATTTCATACTGTGGCACATCTGTATAAAACAGAAGCTGGGGCAACTTTGCAGGCTTTATAACCTTCCTATTAGCAGTTCTCGACACACTTACTTACTGGTGATACATGCGGGCAAACAGAAACCGCCACATCGTTATTAGAGAGGCAAGAAAATGCATTATCTTCTCACTTTTCTCCTATCCTTAGCTAATATCCCATCATAACAACCTCATCAGCTGTCACTGATAATCTGCCCTAGTTCTTGCCTTCATCTCAAACACAACCTCAAAAATTACTATAAGGAAATAACCATGGCCAGCCTGGCTGTGAGCTGAAGGTAGACAGGAAAATGGGCAAAAGCAGTATGCACAAATGGCTGACCTTCAAAACAGCAGTCTGTGAAACATATGTGCTGCCACAAAATAATATTAAGTAACCTTTCCGGTGCTGCAACTCTTAGATTCACTCTGGGGCTAACCAATATTGCCCTGGAGCGCTGGAGAGACATTCCCACATCCTCATGAAGGTTCCTGGTTTAATTTAATTCAGCATAAAAATATCACTAGCTTCAAAATAGATCAGCCTACCCCATGGAGGTGGCATGAACGCAAAAGCCAAACCCACCAGATACCCCAGAGTGTCCCCCAGAAGGTGACCCCACCGGCTGCCTGAGACAGAGAGCACAGCCCC
Organism: Scopus umbretta; assembly: GCA_013400535.1. Taxonomy (NCBI): domain Eukaryota; kingdom Metazoa; phylum Chordata; class Aves; order Pelecaniformes; family Scopidae; genus Scopus; species Scopus umbretta. Next base: position 23,700 of record VZTL01054488.1, read on the forward strand.
CTCCTGCAGAAACCCTCGAAGGCAGACGCACTTTCAAGGCCGACCAGCTAGACCGTAGGAAATGAAGGTGACAGGGTCAGCGAATTTGCTACTTCCGTGAAATAAGTGAGCCTTCCCTCAACCCGGCCTGTCTATAGCTTTGTGGGGAAAAGGTTTTATCTTATAAACAAGGTTTAGCCCATGCCCATGAGGCATTGCGGGTCTCAGGGTCACCGCCCTGGTGTTGAGGGTTCTTTTCCTAACATATACCTGGAAATTAGACTGCAGCATCCTGCGCTCCCTCAGTCTACAGAAAAACCTCTGCAGTATTACCAAGACCAAAGAGGCTTGGGGAACCAGCATGGCTTCAGCTGCAGTCTTATTCCTTCACCCCCAATGGGCTAATGACTGCAGCTCAGAGCATAAAGTATACATGATCAAGAAAGAGCTTGTGGACAACTTCCTTCCACGCCGCTCATGAGCTCTCTCTGGTGGTGCCCAGGCCTTGCAGCTGCCCAGCTCACAGCAAGAACTTCAGCTCTCGTGAGTCCAGTGTGTTATAACAGACACACTCCAGCTACTAAGGCAGCCCCTCTCGTGTACTGGCAGTCTCATCCGTACACTCCTTCTAGCATTACAGAAATTAAAAATTCAGCTGATTTGGCATGCATCTGATATACTTCTTCCATACAAAAGCCCATCTGCAAATATATATATTTTAAATGTTCCTTTTCTCATTACTTAATCACTCCATAATTTGTGCTTATACTTTCTGAAGCACAGAAAGTGCTGTTCGTTTAAGAGCTTAAAATCCGTATCAGTTTCTTGTAACTAAACCAACACACTGCTGTACTCAAGTGAGATCTACTGCACAAAGCACAATTACCCTATCAATTGACTGCACATCAGTAGGACAGCACATGATTAGACAACAGTAGGGAATCCTAATGATCCCCTGTGAGAATTGGGGTAGTGCAAGCCTCTCATTTTCTGCTCCATGATGTGTAGATGAAAAGTACACTGGAAAGAATACAAAATGAATGGCAGTATTTCTGTGCACATTCTAACTTCATTTTCATTGGAATGTGGAAATCTAACGAAAGAGCAAGATCATGATTATCAGATGGAAGATAAAAACTCACTGAATGGAATGTCTTAAGAGCACAATGACTTGTCCACTTCTTTAGCCTCATATTTTCAAAGGGCTAATATTTTCAAAGCAGCTACTAGACACACACTCACCCCCCAAGAATTTGGGGGTTCACCAACATCCACAGGTAGGTGGCAGATACACTGCGCCACAGCTCTAGGAATGCTTCATCTGACTCTGCATGGAGGCTTACTCTGCAGCAACACTATTCTTCTCACAGACACTACAGTCAAATTAATATGGCTCTCCCAGGACCAGACATTGTGCCACAGCACGCTGCAAGGATGGTGACCAATTTTTATTTGTGTTTATTCCATTCCCCATCACGTGGGTAGTGGAGAGTTCAAACCATGCATAGGTTTTTATTTTAATCTTCTGAAGAAGAAAATCATTTTAAAATGAGCTATAAACCATGCTTATACACGCTATTCATTTCAGCCCAGGACATATTAACATCCCAAGAGAGATGTGAACGTTACTGGAGGCTGTCAAATTAACAGAAATACATTGACAAAGAGAGTTTACTCAGGGAATGTTAGTGCAGAAATAATAGTGCTAAGTGATAGCAAAGCATCATTTTGCTTACAGCAAAATTTCATTTTTGCCTGTTCACAAAAATAAATGCAATTTCTGCCACCTGACTTTTGTCCTTGCCTGAATTGTTTGGCATATTTTAAAGGGATTCTGTGGCTTTCTCTATCATGTTCTTTTCTGGAAGTTTCTAGGAATCAGTACTTTACAAGCTCAAACACTTAGAAACTCCCCAAAGGAGCTGATCAGATTGCTTTGCAGTTTTAGGAAATTTAGCGATGCATACACGATGGTACAAATCTAGCCATTATACAGGGAAATTAGGGAAGTCCTTCATCAAGCACATGCTGTTTTAGTGGATACCTGCTATCTGGGTGTGTACCATCTTTCAGTAGTTAGATTTTTTCACTGCTCCAGGTCTTTTGTGTCACACCCTAAACAGAGCTGTGCTTCCCTTATTCCCTGGGCAGCCTATTACGTGGGGCACGTGCCAATGTTATCAATGGGATTTTTCCATACTAGATTAACCTCATAACCTTGTCCAATACCAAGTGACCAGTGTTATCCCTATGGTATTTTCAAATATTACTTATATTGTCAGTCTCAATACACACCTAGTTTTGTTTCCTTTCTTGGCAACAGATGTGCGTTGAATAGGACTATCTCAGCTTAGTGAGTGAGTGCTCTCTAAATGTAGTTCGGTTTTCTTTTGTTAACTTCATCTTCTCCCAAAGCCTTGCTATCACATTACTCAACTGCTATGCGATTAGTAAGCTCCCTTCTCTCCTTGTTTTTTTTCTATCAATACAATTCAGCAGAAATTAGTATGTTTTGAAGACTCTGAAGGAATTAAATGGTTGATTTAGTGTGAAACCGATTTAATGCCATGTCTGGTGATGATCCACACTGAAGGAGATACAGTAAGGCACATTTTACACTCCTCTAAGCTGTAGTCAGTGAGGGACTGGGAGGGAAAAGACTGGGACGTTTCTATCTTCCTAGCATGCGTGAACATCTACTCTTGTTGCAAGCATCTGAGACCTGCAGGTCTGGCTCAAAGCTATCTTTCTTTCCGTTGCTCAATTTTGTGGTGAAAAAGCTCAGGTAATCAGAAGGATCTGACAGCATATCTGTTTTTCTAGTGTTTGCACTCACCAATGTAGTGCTTGAGCAGTTAATGATAGTGAGCAGTGCCCCAAAACCAATGTGCTTTGGCAAACATCACTTAGGACACTTCCGTTGCAAGGTTTACACATGTAAAGTGAGTATTTAACTTTTACTTTGGGGAAGTAACAAAGCCTTTGGATCACAGACATTAAAACTACTCATATATTGAGATATTTATAAGCTGAAAAACAAAGGCTGCTATCCCATATTTTGGATGACCTTCTCAACCCTAAAGTGCCCATGACTATGTGATGTCTTTTGCCTTCTGTCCCAAGTCATTCCCCTGTAAATTCAATCAGGAAAAATAATTGCTTCAGCACAAACTGACTAAAAATGCCAAGACCCATTTAGAGACAACAGCAATCATTAAACAAAACCCATTTGCAGGAGAGCTGAAGGCATTTCCAGTACTCATATGAGATTTAAAAATAGAAGACACTTCAGAGTGCTTAAACTGCAGACAAAACCCTGTTTAATTTCAAAGGTGGCAGGGTTACTAATGCATCAGCTACTTCAAAGACGGCAAAATAAATTGCTTTTTTTTAAAACATTGGCAGTTCCATCCAACATGATGGGAAATATATAAGATTTACCAAATATGAAATGTAATGTTCACAGGTTGTTCAAAAGTTGCCTTAATTTGCATGAGTGAGCACAGCAAAAGGCATAACTTATCATCACACTTAGGCCTAGCTTTGGAAATTGCTGTTCAGTCATGAACCTCAAACAGTCAACACATAAGGCCACCTCTCCCTGTTTTATTCCATAATGCTGGAAAAATAAAGTGTTGTTTATATAGCTGGAAGGCTTTTCTTTATTATAAAACACAACAGGAGAGTAATTTATTTAATATCATTATTTAGCATGTGCATGACCATAGATAAATAGCAATCCACTCAAGAATTTAAGGCCTGCCCTAAAATATTTTTACAATCCTCTCAAAACCAATGAACTTTTGACTCAAGACAGGGTTTTCTTTTCAATAATTATTCTTCCTAAATCTATTAGCAAGCTCTGATTACCTTTACACTAAATGCAATTAAAAACCCAATACCGTGCACACAGGAATGGCATATGCCTGGTTAGTGGGAACCTCATTTTCAGGCTGAGCTGGCAAGAGCTGTTCTTCCACACTGAGTTTACTAGCTCCATGCAGCAATTCAATGAAGTCCCCAAATAAAAACTTCAAAATTATATTTGGTTTATGTTTGAAAAATTTTCCCTTACATTTAGGAGCTCATATAAACACAGCAGTGCATGGTTAACACTGACTGAGTCCCTAGACATCTAAGGTGTGCTACGCTAGGTCCTTTGAAAAGATGTCTTGATGAGAAAATGGTCACCTGGAGAGATTGAAGCCTACCCATTATTATGTAACTATAGCTTACTCTAATAGCAAAATGCAAAATGGATCAGGTGAGCCTATAAGATGTTTTCAGAAGAGAAGCATAAGGAAATATATCATGAAAACATTTAAGTTTCCCAACAAAAAACTGAAGCTTGGGTTAAAAAAAAAATAAATGAAAAAATGAAAAATCACTACCAGTAGAGAAGAAACTGGAGGCTAACTGCACAATTCTTTGCAAACAGTGGCTGTGTAAATGAATTCAGGCACAGGAATACGTACACACTTTGTGACAAGGGGACTAGTTTCCTGCCAAGTCTGAATTTTCATCAGGGCATACAGATCCACATCTGATGCAGAGAGCCAAAACAAAAGCTCAAACTCCACAACCAGTTTGAAATTGGGATGAACTGCTGCTAGGACATTGAGTGATGGGGCAAACCTTGTAAAATAATGGTTATTTATGCTTCATGTTCAATGTGTGATGGCTATTGATCCAGTTATTGAATGTGTTTTACAGGGAATTGAAGTATTCCTAAAAAAAAAAAAAAA
>VZTL01054488.1:28432-44414 GCA_013400535.1 Scopus umbretta
GGGAAGTAAATAATTCAAAAAAAAAAAAAAAAAAAAGACAATATTTAGGAACAAATGGAATTCTTACAGCTTTTTCTACCACTTTCACATGTGTGTGTGTGTACATATATAATGTATAATACTTAGATCTGTGTCTCCAGATTTTGTTAAACGGAAGTGTCAAAGTAGTAATATAATTTTTTTCCTATTAACAAAACAAGAGGATGCTATCAACTTTCAGGAGAGTGAAGACATCATCATGTTTCCCCTTCCTCTCCAAACTCACTGAACAGTAAATATATCAAAGGGTTCAAGCTTGCTCATTCATTCTCTTTTCCCAGCTTTGCATAGTTGCTTTGAAGCAGCTGTCCTCAAAGGATCAGATACTGAGATTTCTAATCCTGTTTCAACTTCTCAGCAAGACTTCTGAGTTCTGTTAAAGATTAGGCAACATTTTTTCTGTGCTGAGGCCTTCTAGGCATCTGAACAAGGAACGAGCCTCCAAATATATTAAATGAAGGTGACATTGCTGCCGGTCACGAAACCTCTTAAAGGAGATTATTTCCATTAACAAGAAAATTACAAAAAAAATACATGATTTAAACCAGCCTTTATTAGTCCATCTGAATCAAAAAACATATGTACATAACAAACTTCTACAACAGAGTAAATAGGAAACAACTGGGATTTTAGGAATTGTGCTATATATGAAAAATGTTCTGAAAAAGGGTCAAAGTATATCATGTGCTGGAAAGCCAAATGTCCTGCACATTCCTTCCCTAAAACGCTGTTACATTCAGCAAAGATTCCAAACAGCCCACTCTCAGGTAGGAAGTTTGGGGAGTGAATACTGATATAATAGTCCTGCAGATGGGTATTTGCTGTGTATGTATACTATGCCAGGCAATTTAAAGTGTACTATGCCAGGCAATTTAAAGTGTGTGTGTGTGCACGCATGCGCATATGCATGCACGGGTGCGGACACAATTATGAGAGCCACAACGCAACATCATGAAACACTGCATCTCACGGGTTCGGTGTCTCAGATTTCAGCTGGGCTGCCAGTGCTTGTTAGTTAAATTATTCTTTACCCATTTTTGTGGAATATTTGGTGACACACAAGACAGATATTTTATTTCCTGAAATTAAGGGGAATGAATCCTAGGTAGCTGTTTGGATGACTAATGTCATCTATATCTGGCCAATTTCTTCTCTAAACACACTCGTATTATAGTTAGGGGATTTTACAGAGGACCTGACAACTCAGGCTGCTGAGTTCATACCCACACAAGGGCTCCTGCCCAGAAGGGATCAGGATGGGACTGTACAAGTAAAGGTAAGTGCCAAGATAAAAAGGCATTGCTAACCTTGACCTGTTCTTTTGAGATGTGATGCCATATGTAACTCTCATGTAGGGTGTGAGTAGTCCTGGTACCTGGAGAATTTCTATCCTAGCAGTAGATGCAGAGGCCACATTGCAAGCCATTCTCCCTTCACAGGGTGAGACAAGCAGCAGAGAGGGGTGCTTCCTCTCAGACAGAAAATTCAGAGATGAGATCAAACTCTTCAACAGGGGAACTGTAGCAGTAGAAAAGCTTGCAAATGCACACACTAATGGCACATTTCAAAGCAGAAGAGATACAAGCAAGAATCCCACCCTTCTCTTTTGAGTGTACGTATGTACAGTCATTCTGTGAATGGCTCCAGCCAAGACCCTGTGACTACAGCCGGGGGGGCCACGGGGATTCACAAAGCCACAATGTGAACAAAAACCAAAGCACAGCCCCTGCCAAGTACTGCATTGCTCCTAAAACACTGAGAGTGACTGACACACATGGCAAAACTGTGACTGGCGCTCCAGGCAGCTGCCCTGCCAACTATTTGGACAACATGCAATGAAAAAAACCACGAGTCTTGCTTGCTGGCCTTCAGGGAAGAGGGGAATCCCAATCTGTGATCTAAGAATGTTCCTTCCACCGTAAGAAATTCAGTGCAGTTGGCTTTTTTTGAGTAGAATAGGGGCCTGCTTGCATTTCTGTTGTAGACACACAAAGGTGAGTGGTCCTCCAGAAGGTTGTGCTCTATCAATACAGAAACACACACCAGTAGTTGTGGTGCTGACAAGTTTCTTTTGAAGACCCATTCTGTCAGGCTTTGCTGCTCAGCTGATGAGAGCACAACTTCCTGCATCCCAAGGAACCTGTGCCAGAGAGCAGCCCTTGAACCAAAGGTGTTTTTAATTAGGTTTATTTTTCTTTATAGCTGATTCTAGAAGTGCTGAAGAGTGGGAATGTGGTGTAAACCTTTGTAGGAAAACCTATTGGGCAGCTGGGGATACCCTTCTTCATTTCTTTTTAGCTCTAGGTTATAGTGCCATGCAGGATATTTAATTGTGATGCTTTCTTCTTCCAGGCAGGAAAACCAACTGGGTAGGCCCACTGGAGACAAAAAGGTCTCTACCACAGCCCTTGATGCCCAGAGAGATCATAATCACATACTTTCTAAGCCAAAGGCAGAAGCTACAGTATGAGGTTAAAGAATGAGATCAGCAAACCCAGGACCAAAGTTATAAAGTAAAAGAATAAAATAGTACAAATCCTCAAAAGCATTAAAAGAGAACCTAAAGCAAATGAAAATTAAAATTTTAAAGGGTTGTGACTCATTTAAACAGTGGAAAAAAAACAGAAAATGTAACACAGACAATAAACAGGAGGAAACTGAAGTAGTAATGAGCTTCAATGCTCTTACTATCATGTGAACCACGTAGGGTGAAGAGTCCAGATTATGTGCTGCAGGTATATAGAGGTAAAAAAAAAATTATCTGAACAGCAATGCTTGAATGTATATGTCCAAGGTGTGAACACAAACACATACACAAACCAGCTGTATCACTGATTCAGTCACTGGAAGGAAACCCAGTATTTCTGAACACTTGGTAATGATAATATTGTCTTGTTTCTCATTTTTCATTGCCTGTTTGCAAGCTACAGACCATGGATCTGCCAAAATATGTAACACCAGAAGTTTCATAGATGATGAGATGGTTTAATAGTATTTACAGTCTGGCTGTGAGACACAAGGAGATCAAAGCTAGAGTTACAGATCGAAGACATGAAAAAAACTCTAACCAGGGTTTTTTTCATCAGAAAGACACACACTCACACAGAATTAGCATGAGCAACTAATAATCCAGGCTAGGATTGGTCAATCCAATTCTAGACACACATCTGAGGGAGCTGTCCAAACCCCCTTCAGAATCACTAGAGATAAACAGCCTTTTCTAGTTCATGAGACATCTCATTTTAAAGTTGCTGTCTGGTTTACATTTGATGAATTGCATCCCTGCTTACTTTTGAACTTCTGACTGCAGACAGAGTCCAAACAACCTGCTTTGAAATATGTTTCCATCTTTTAAATGTCTAAAATGACACAGGATAGATTCCACCCCTAAGGCAACACACATTATGGTGAGCAGGAGAAGTTTATTCTAAATGCTGAGCAGTGCCATCTACATATTTGATAGCTTTTGCTATTTGCCTAAAATTTTTTCCTAACAGCAGTGGTGCCTCATGAAAGCTTATAGCTTATCCAAGTCTTTCATATACTTTAATGAAGTTTATTTTAATGTAGAGCAGCTCAGTTCTGGAAACAAGCTCTGCAACAGTTATGCAACAGTGCCTCTGAATTCACCCCTTGAAAAATAGGGCATGTGCCAGTCATAAACACATGATGCTCTTCTCTCAGTCTTGTGTTCTCTAATAGGGTTTGGGCATTCTGGCACAGCTTAGACTTATACAGGCAGATCCACAACATCTTATAACAAACCCATCATATACTCACAATGATTCAATGTGGTAGAATTTATGATATGCATTGTCGATAAAAATGCCAGTAATAAGGAAGCTCAACTTCAAAATGTGAAAATAAGTCCTATGCAAATTTTACACCAAATTCTTCCCTGTCCTTCCTGCAAATGTCACATTTAGTGCAGGGGACTGCATACTTGCTACATATATGGTACTCCCATCATCCTTAAAATCTCTCTCTAGTCCTGTAACTTAGAGGTCTTCGGGTGAACAAATGGGGTTAACATCCAGCTGACATGAAAGTAGAACTTCCATGACTTCAGTGTGAACATCTGACTGTAATTCTGCAGTCTCAGACCATGTACCATAATTAAGATAAGGTTTCAGAAAGAAAAAACTGAAAGAAGATATGCCATGAAACACCACTCAAATAGCATTGAATACATACTTCGTCCTATATGTAACAAAGATCTACTGTCCCTGGAAGAGGACAACACCTTTTGACCAGATGGTGTTCAAGACTCTATCTAGCTCTTTGGAAGAGCCCAAGGAGGAGCTCAGCTCTGAACTTGCTAATTACTGATCTATCCAGCATGCTCCCTTTTCCCAGTTGAAGCTGAGAAAAGATTGAACTGGAGCTGTGGTGGGTTGACCCTGGCTGGATGCCAGGTGCCCACTAAAGCCACTCTGTCATTCCCCCTCCTCAAGTCGACAGGGTAGAGAAAATATAATGAAAAGTTCGTGGGTCAAGATAAGGTAGGAGAGATCACTCACCGATTACCGTCATGGGCAAAACAGACTCGACTCGTAGAAATTAGTTTAATTTGTTACCAATCAAATCAGCGTAGGATAATGAGAAATAAAACCAAATCTTAAAACACCTTCCCTCCACCCCTCTCTTCTTCCTGGGCTTAGCTTTATTCCTGATTTTCTCTACCTCCTACCCCTGAACAGCACAGGAGGACAGAGAATGGGGGTTGCGGTCAGTTCATCACATGTTGTCTCTGCAGCTCCTTCCTCCTCAGGGGAGGATTCCTCACACTCTTCCCCTGCTCCACTGTGGGATCCCTCCCCTGGGGACAGTTCTCCATTAACTTCTCCAACATGGATCCTTCCCACGGGCTACAGTTCTTCACAAACTGCTCCAGCATGGGTCCCCTTCCACGGGGAACAGTCCTTCAGGAGCAGACTGCTCCAGTGTGAGTCTCCCACGGGGTCGGAAGTCCTGCCAGCAAACCTGCTCCAGTGTGGGCTCCTCTCTCCACAGGTCCACAAGCTCCAGCATGGGCTTCCCATGAGGTTACAGACTCCTTCAGGCATCTCCCTGCTCTGGTGTGGGGTCCTCCATGGGCTGCAGGTGGATATCTGCTCCACCATTAACCCCCATGGTCTGCACGGGAATCTCTGCTCCGGCGCCTGAAACATCTCTTCCTGCTCCTTCATTGACCTTGGTGTCTGCAGGGTTGTTTCTTTCACATATTCTCATTCCTCTCTCTGCTGCTGTTCCACAGTTTTGGTTTTGTTTTTTTCCCCCTTCTTAAGTATATTATCACAGAAACACTACCTCCATTGCTGATGGGCTTGGCCTTGGCCAGCAGTGGGTCTGTCTTGGAGCCANACTACCTCCATTGCTGATGGGCTTGGCCTTGGCCAGCAGTGGGTCTGTCTTGGAGCCAGCTGACATTGGCTGTATCGGACACAGGGGAAGCTTCTAGCAGCTTCTCACAGAAGCCATCCCTCTAGTCCCCTCACTACCAAAACTTTGCCACACAAATCCAATGCAGGAGCAAATCCAACTGATCCATTTTAAAGAACAATAATTTATATGCCAAAATATCACAATAGTATGAGAAACAAACCTGAGATCCTAGGTGAAAGAACGAGTGTTATTACAAATAGCACAACATACTGGAAACAAACAAAAAAAAATCTTCCAAACCCTGAAGTTGCCAGAGAAAAGCATAGAATTCCAAATTCAGAGAGATTAGACAAGTATTTCAAATAAATATGAATAACACCTCAAGTGAGCTTGGGTAAATACAGTGCCAGGTACCTGAAGACAGTCTGTAACTTGATCCATTGTAAGTCCCTCTTTTCCAGTACTAAAGGTCAGGATTTAGAAGGCTTTATCTAACTTTAGTAGTGCATGCTTTTGCATTATTGTGGGATGTAGAAGGAGAGGCGACGAACAAGGGAGGGAACCGCAGGGGAATTCCCACCCCTACTTTATTCTCTTGCCAGATAACATAGCAGCTGGATTTATTTGTTTAAATAAAAAGTTTCACTAATGTTGCATCTAATTTAGAATTTAAAGAGGCTAAAGATTTTACAGTACTGTGCTTTTATTCTGCTGAGTGTTTTGATAAGCAAAATGAGGAGCTACTTCAAAGAATTTATTCACTGTCCACTCAATTTTTTAGAAAAGGAAGATCTGAAAGGGTATCTGGCTGCCTGTTTCTGGGCAGGAACACTCAAGTACATGTCATCTGGCATCAGCAATCGAAATAATGCTGAGTCCCTTCTACTTTTCATTCCTTCAGAGTATTAAGTTCAGAGATTAACCATAACGACTTTCAACTACAGACTCACATATTCAGGAATAGCAAAAAAACCCCAAACTTAAATCAGTACTTAACATGTAACTTTATGCTGCATTTTCAAGAGCAGCATGCTAGCAGCTGTAATAGTACAGAGACAGGAGTCATTCTATAAGCTGATTCTGAAATACAGCATGCACAATACCAGCACAATAGTTTTGGTGTTTTGTTAAGAATTCTATTATTTAGGTTTGGGAAAATAAGGTCAGACAGGGTTGCAGGTCATTATTTCAAAAGATAATTAAGAATGCAGGCAATTTCAATATTTTTCATAGTAAGCCACATACTACAAAGATATGTTAAGACAAATATTTCAAATATTTGTAATATCAAGAAGCAACATAAGATCATTTTAAAATAAGGTATTAAAAAAAGATTATTTAGGTATACTGGTATTATAGGTGTGTGCTGGAACCCTACCAATGCTCAGCTTTGATTGGCATCCAAACCTAACGAAGACTTGTGAGCACCTAGGAATAGACTTTGGCTAGACGATGGAGCACAGCAAAAGAGAAAATGAGACTTGCTATGGTCCTACTTTTTCAGTGCAGAGTTCAGAAGCCAGACCCACTCTGTGTGAGTCCGCCACCCTCTGTAACCCAATTCCTTCCAACTGCGCCCTGGGAAATCTTTGCAATGTACAAGTCACCTTGCATCCCAGAGAGCCTCACAGTGGCTGCAACAAGATGTTCTGTGATAAGAGTGTATCTCTTAGTTTGGCAAAGTGGGCACAGATCATCATTCAGGTCATGACTTTAACCTTTTCTTGCACATATGTTTCATGGAACTGATAGAAATGGCTTGTGAGCCTCATGATTGTCAGTAGCCACCCTGGACTTCTAACAGTGACAATAGGGACCACAGTGCTGGGTCTTCAGTGACCTCTAATAATAAGCACAACTATCTAAATGTCCAAGAAACACAGATTTAAGGGTTTATTTTAGCCAGTATTAAGGAAGCCAAATATCAGAAGTACCAAACTCTAAGGAAAACAGCCTAATGATTCACATTCTGACCTCCTTTATATGAACCTTATTGAACAAATCTGTTAAAGTCTAGAAATCTTTCCTTACTAAAACTGAGAAGAGTAAATAAAGAATAAAACTGGTGTTAAACACGCAGTTAAATTTTTAAGCTTTATTTATATATCCTAAGTGCAAATATTTATATATATATACATATGCATTAAACATTCTAGGAAATGCAACATGCACTTGAATTTTTAAGCTGTTATTCACTGTAGACAGATTCTGAATTCATCACTGCCAGCATTGGCATGAGAAAACTGAGATATTCTAAACACTTATAAAATATTCTTAAATACTTATTTTTCAATCTTTTTGTTCTTTCTTAAGCTATTGAAAGATTGGAGAATCTAAACATTTTTCATAGATTCATTTTTAGTAATATCAACATTTTCATTTTAACATTTTTTGTCTATTATGCTATAGAACCAGATTATTTTTTTACATTACCTAAATTACAATACAAAAGTAAAAAATGTTTTCAATAGTAGAAAAAATTGAATACATACATTCCTATTAACATTCTGATTCTGAAGAATCTGCATATCTCAGTGTAATGTGTGCTGATTGGAAAGAAAAACAGACCTGGTTTTGAATGAGAACTATTGAAGTGAGGCATGGTCAATATAAATTCTTCCAAATCATTCATCCAATTATATCAAACCAAAGCAAGATAAATGAAAACTAGAAAATTTGCAGATAATATTCACACAGGAAAAAAGGAATAAGGGCACTTATTCCTTTTATGATGCACTGGACATGGTTGAAAAAAAGTCTATGGTCTGATTGGTAAGAACTTACATACACTCACCAAAAAGACACAAAGAGTATCTATTGGCTTCAAACCCTTCCGTAGTTGTAGGATTTGAGGAAATTTAACCAAAATTCATTCCACTGACTGTAATGATGCTAATATGCAGCTCTCTCTGTCAGATCATAATATATATTGAGGTAATACATAACTTATTTGAACAAATTATCATGGGCTAAACTGACATGTTAGTACCTCAGCTGAACTGCTGTGCCTGTCTTAAATTTTGAATTGCCCACAGTGAAGCCATCAAATTATTTTAAAGCTTTTCTACACTTAGACCCCAAGTTCTTCATTTCAGTTTGAGCCAACATCAAAAGTCTTGTAATAAACACTGAACTCCAAGAAGAAATAGCAGGAATGAGAGTGGATGCAGTATGGTAATGGACTGAGCGTTGAATCACAGTTATAAAACCTGGACTCACTTCCCAGCATTAACTCTGTTCTTGGATTACCTTCAGCAAGTTTCTTCACCTTCCTGCACCTCTCTCTCTTTTTTTTTTTTTTAAACATTATTTGCCTTGGCTGTTTCCATTGTATCTTCCAGGCAGAGACCATCTCACATAATGTGTTTGGGCATTTCTAGGACAGGATGGCACTACTCCAAATTCAAGGCCTGTAGATGCTACCACAGAATTAATTAGAATGTAAAAATAAAAGCTTAAGATGTTTTCTGAGTGTCACCATTTCCATTCCGAAGTGTCCAGTACTTTGGCTACTACTATCCAACACATCGTTGTTCCAAAGACTAAATACTGTTAATCCCTTAATCAAATTATTTTTTCAAATTATTAACTTGAAATTTACATGGAAAGCAATTTTATTATGTCTAAATATTTGCTGGATTACTTACTATGGTCTTAGGAATTATTCTGAGAAATGAATGGTGTGGCTTGAACGGATATTAAAAAAAAATTTTTTAAAGACATTTCTGCTTTCTTTCTTTTTTTTTTTTAATGTCTTCACCAGCATCAGTGATTTTTTTGAGGGAAGGGGGGAAAGAATTGCATTTGCTTAGGTAAATCTGCTCATATAGTTATCCTTTCTGAATCACTTGTCTTGGCATAATATTTTAAACAAGAAAGCAGTCCTTTCTTAAACAAGAAACATCCTCCTCTAAGTGAGAGCTGAGATCTGTGTCTCTCATCTCATTTCCTGTGTTTCTGGTTTTTAATCAAAATATATGAAGTCATTGCTTAAAAAGGGTATTCAGTCATGTGAGTATTGTGGAACTGGGAGAATATAGACGTTTAGTGGTAGAAGACAGGCATGTCAGAGGTTAAGTCCCACTGATCTCATTCCTTATCAGAGCCAATGGATCAGATTCACATGATCTTTATGGGATCTCACATAAAGACCATGAACCACATGTAGTCCCCTATACCATTCCCAGGAGTATGTGCCAGCTATCCTATTATATAAAAATTTAGCTTTATATAACAATCCTAGACATCTAAAAGAAAATATATATTTATTCTGCAAAGTGTTGAATGCTCTTGATATAATCCCAGCAAAAGCTTAAGAATGTAATTCAGGGCTCAGATGAAACAGCATTAGAGTGCTCTGTACCTGCCTGATCAAGTCTTAAGGCCACTGAATTGCAAACATCCTCCTCCTATACATACAGGCACACACACAGAAAGAGCAGGAGAGATATTTCCCTCTTTTTTGATTAAAAATATTTCTGTTATTTTTGTATCATGCAATCTCCAAAGCACTTCCAAGTGAGAAGTAACAAGTGCTTAATGTGAGCACTCCTAAGTAAAACCAAGTAATTGTAACTCCCGAGGTGATAACAGTTAATATTTATTTCTTTAACCAGTTTGCAATATTTTATCTCAAGTCAGTTTTAATGTTCCTGTTATCCTGCCTCTTTGAGGATAGGAAAGAAATACGATTCTCAAGGGGCAGACACTTTTACCTGGTGTAGGAGATAACCTGGCACAACAGTACTCTTAAGGAAGACTAGCAGTGCTCTTTCAACCTGTCTTCCTTTCACAAGCTCTCTTATTATATTAAAGTTACAAGAGTTAACATAATCTTCCCATTAACTACTACCTGAGAATACTGCTCAAGTATCAACCTGCTCTTTCTTGTTGTGATGCACCAGCGACAGTCTGAGAACATGGCGTTCTCATTTTTCTGAAAGAGACAGGGTTCGCAGTAAGACTGCACATTTCCTACATCAGTGGGCCTCCAGGGAACCCCCTAGGCATGTGGTTCCCATAAGACCCTTGGAAAGGTATGCCGCATTGCATTATAAAAGTTGTTCTCTACCAGAGAGAATGTCATAACACCACATCAAGCAAAAGAACACAACTTCAGCTTTTTAAACTGATATGAACCAGATTATTTTGAGTCAGTCGCACTCTCATTTTCCTACAAGGTTTCACATAACAGATAAATCTTCACATTAAAAAAAAAAAGATATAAATATTTCTTCTGCATGGAACCACCCACTCAAATGATAAGAGAAAACATGCCCGCCTTTGGTAATACAACACATAAACATAAAAATCGCCAGCGGTACTCCATGATGCAATGAATGTATAATATGTATATTATGAATGCGTTTGTATTGCATTTTCCTATTTATTTTTCTACTTGCAGTCATAGCATTACATGATTTTAACTTATTGTATTTAACATTCCCTTAGCACCCAGTACTCTAGCTCTGATTTCCTATAAACTGTCTTGTAATCCACAAGGCCAAGCAAGGTCAGTATATTCAGATATTGGGCAGCTGCCATGTGAAGATTTTCCAGCTGTGAAGGTTAGATGGTTTTCTTACTAAGAACATCTCCTTCAGTTATCAGATTGCTTTTGCTACCTTTCCTTTTTCACTCAGTAAATGGAAATTACATGCATAATGAGAAAAAAAAAATACAAATTTAACATCTCATGTCAGAAACCCAGTGGTTCAAGAAAGACTGTTTTCTTTTCCTTCCACCTTCCTATTGTTTTAATACTGATTTCTCTTTTTCCCCTGTGTTCATTAAACTGTCCTGTCCGTGGTAATATGGATCAAAGTCCACTCTGAAATACACAACCCTAATGCAAAATGATCTACAAAGAACTTCATAATGCTGCTTAATTTGCCCATCTTTAGGGTAAGTTGCCCAAGATACAGAGATACCATTGGTGTATCCGCTTCCCTAATGACTGAAACTCAGTTCTTAGATTAGCCCATCAGAAAGAATACTCATCAAGGCTAATTTAATCACGTGTGCCTAATGTGTCTAAACAGCCTCCAGTTAATGGAGAGAAAAGCCTTCATGACTGAAGCCTGATTTAACAGTTCTGAGTCCTTCTCTGTAAGACAAATGCCCTGTCCTCCACGGAGTATAGAGTATAACATCAGCTTTCACAAAGAGCTCCTTCAAGTTTTTCTGCTTATGTCTATTTTCCTTCATTCAGGCTAGTCTGTCATAGGACAAAAATGCTGCCAAAACTCAGACTCCACAGGTCTTAAGAAATCTTTAAATAGTCTCCAAACCTCCAAAATGTATACGTTTAGCCAGTTCTATCGGAAATTGAGAATCATGCATAGAAATGTCACATTCCAGACATCAAAACCTCACTGCAGTGGAGCGGCCCAGGAGTTCAAAATAAAACTATAACAAAAAGCTCAGATATAAACACAGAATTTACAAAGTAAATAAAGCCTGAGCATCTGGAAAAAAATCTTCATTGCACATTTTTTGCTGTGCAGGTGATAAGCACAGAACTTTATGGCATATAAACAGAGGTTAGGACGTTTATGTGTATGTATGCCAGTAAAAATTAAGACGTGCGTGTGTGTAACGACACACATTCACACATGCAAGTGAGCTCAGGAACACGTTCGATGCCATGACAACACTGTCAGTGTACATTTATTTACACCTGTAAGGTGGATTCCTGCATTTTATGAGTTTCCTAAGTGACCAAAGGGCCAAGAAAGGAAGCTGATGCTGTGATGTTGGTCACAGCACCATCCTGGGTGTCTGCACGGTGCGGGAAGAGGCAGGGCCACAGTAACAAGCAGGGATGTTACCAGCTGCTTCTTACAAGCTACTTGTTACAAGCACACAGTCTTTAGGAGCAGGCGTAGAGAATGCATCAAGAAGACGGGCAAGACATGTACAGAGAAAAAAATAAAATACGTGTAGGGAATGGACACCAACATTCACATAATAAAAGATTACTGATTACTCTTTGTTAATTGGTCCATGTTACTCTGATATCTAAGGGCATCGTGGTCTTGCAAAGCACTGATCTTCACAGCAACCCCATGTGGGTGAGAAGTATTCCACCTCTTGCATAGGTGGAATATGAGGTATGAAGGGAAAAGAATAAAGGAAGAGGGGGTCTGATGCAGTCTGGGAGATGGCACTGAGAAGCCTGGCCAGCTGACTGACCCAAGACGAGAACTGAGGATCCAGAGCATGTCTCTTCATTCAGTCCATGAAGAGAGACCCAGGGACGCACTCAAGTAAGACAAGGAACAAGGCCCAAACCTTCATTTGCCTTGTGAACGCAGAACACAAGGTACAGGAAATACAAAATGATTTTAATCCCCCTTAGATCTTCAAAATAGAATGAAAGCACTGCCTGCACCTGGCTGACCCTCTACAAACAGCCAATAGCCTTGTTATCCCACAGGCATTGGGGTTGGACTCTGCTTTTCCACAGACAACGGTACGAGAGAGGGCCTGTCTGTTTCTAGGTGAAGTGTCTTGTTAAAAGCACAGATACTTCAATGAGTGTTTTGGATACTTTATGGTCATCCCTGCATTGCTTCTATACCCACTGAGGTGATACAGTACCATGGAGATGGTGAAGAGAAGTGACCTGCCTGCTTTAAATGTGATAATATCCTTTAGCTCGAAAGAGGTTGAGGCCTGGGAGTACAGAGGGAAAGGACTGCAGATCACTCTAAATCCTAAGTGAATCACAACCTATATTATTTATTTTCATAATTCCTAAATATTTATTTTCAGAGATAATAATCAACTAAACTAGATTTTCCTACAGCACATGGAGAGAGAATTATTGACAATTAGGAAGAATACATAAAATTTGCTTTCCTTATTTGAAAGTCTGTAACATCTAATTTCCTTATTGCAATATATCATATGACTATGTTCAGAAACACCAAAATAGGATAACATACTGGCCATAAACTGTTCTTCTCAAAATATATCACCAGCCAAAGCAGTGGTATTAAAGTTAACTTTAATGTAATCTGAAATAGGATCAGAATAAGGATCACATTTACCATGTTGCGTCTATTTTCAGCTTTAAAATTTTCAAAACTAAAATGTTTACTTTTTCCTAAATTTAAAAGCAACATGCATGGAAAATTATATTCTGGCCAGCACTGCTCATCAATCAGACATTTCAGGGTTTTCCTGCACATACAGAGCTCTCACTGCAATGACTCAGACAGATCTGAATATAAATTTTTACCCTGAATCAAACAGATGACTTAATACTAACTAGTGAAGGATTACTTTCAAATTCTTCTTTTAACTTATTCCTCATTTTCAGTCACGTTTTCTCTGAGTATTAAGAATGAATGTAGGCTATTCAGTTTCAGTGAAACTGGCTGGAAAAATCAACAGTAGCACACATTTTGCATCAGACCAAATCTTGAACCATGAAGAGTTATTTTTGAAGGTTATTAGAAATGGCAAACTGTCATGTATTCTTTTTGTAGCTCATTCACCTATTCCTATAGAAACCAAAATTACATTTATGATTTTTACCATTTGGTTGATACTTAATCTGGAAAATTATTCGGAAGAAGCACACAAAATTTACTAAGCATTTAGAAAATTTAAAATATAAATCTGCACTCTTAAACTACAAATACACACTTCAATACTTACCAATAAAACAATACACTAATTTATTAATTATACTTCACTTGTTTTTCAGAGAAACCAAACTAAAAAATTCAAAAATTTGGGAATAACAATCCCACCACAAATTTAAGGAACTGATCTTCCAAGAAAATCCAGTCTCAGCTGAAAACATGATCTTTAATGCCTATTCCTGATTCCAAGGCGTATTAAATACACACCAAAATTCTTACAGGATTCCTCATTACATTGTGTACTCTGCTGTGCTTTGTGAGAACTCAGTAAAATTAACAACTTTCAGCTTAGAAAGACATGCCATTATGCACCTGAATCATATCTTCTTTGTGTATCATTTAAACACGTTCAAAAGGATGTAACCCAGAGTTTAGATTCTGGCCTGGCAGCATTTCTCAGCTTATTTATATGAAGTTTGCTGCTAATAACTAGATAGAATGCAAAGCACTAAAAAACATCAAAAGATAGTTATAGGATAAAAATGGTTATATTAAAATCTTGTTGGACATTTGGATGGGAGTGGGCTCCTCGCAGCTTTCAATACTACCACTTGTTTTCTTCCCCTGAGAAAAACAGGCCCATCAGCAATATGTGCTCATTTTCATTAATCTGGGTAGAAGAGCTGCTGCTTTTTTTTAATGAGGAACTGATTCTGCAAAGATCCTTTATCCCTCTCCTCCCCCCAAAATAAACAGAACAATTCAATTACGCTTGGGAAAAACCATGGTCTTGAATAGAGGCTCCATGCTCATTCACTGCCAACACAAGAACAGAGAGTTTGTGCAAATCTAAGACAGAGTTTGTTTTTTGTTTAAGAACTGATGCTTTGTTGATGCTTTTAAACATGAGTGGTTTCCATAATGCAGTCTGTATATTAAATTACCAGTTTAGCTTTCAAGCAAAGTCTACTGTCACAAGACTGTTCTTCCTCCCATATGTTCCAAACTTCAAAGATTTTTCAAATCTCTGTTTTGGTCCCGATGCTATTCTATTGAGAACAGGCACAAACAGAATATGTGGAACACAAAGGTAATGAAATTACAGAATCCATCACTTTGATCTGTTTTCTTCAGTGTGCCACACAAACCAGACACAGAAATGCAAATCTGAAGATAAACAGCCCATACACTGTTGAGGCACTGTGCATTTTCAGCATTTCCTTTGCTAAGACCCAGCTTTGAGTGGGCTACATAGAGAAATGAACACCATGAAGAATACAGATAGATCTGCTTGCAAGACCTATCACTAACATTGCCTGTGGGATAAACATTCACAGAAATCAAGACTCCACTGAGTACATATAAATTAAATATATCATTTGGAAATACAATAAACAAAGATGTTTCACAAACTTACAGCTGATCTGAGCAAATGCAGATCAAGCATCTACTTAACGCAAGATCTACTTAAGTTACAGACTTTATTGACACTGCAGCATTGTCAGCGGACACCTGATTTCACCAGATGTCCCCCAGCTTCCATGCCACATACATTATTCTACATGTTGTGCAGGAAAATCAGGATACCGCTCAGTGAACTTAAGTGTATGAAAATAGAGATGAAGGCACAGGTTGATGCTGACTTTTGCTGAAGTGGTTTGCAGTGACTGGATGAACTAATGCTGAAGAGCCACTTCTTCCCTTCCGCGTGACTTGGCAGCAAGGAAACGATACAGCTCAGAAGTACGGATACACTAACCCATCCAAAGAGAAGGCACTTGGGCCACTAAAAGGACCTGCAAGAAAAAGGGACAGCTATTTGTCCTCCCTCGAGCTAAGTGGTTAGTAAGAGGGAACATCATTCGCCCCCAGTGTTTGTACCCTTCACGTCAGCTTCAGCAGACTGTTTTCTCTTCTTCCTCATGCCAGTATAGACTGAACAAACTTAGC
Organism: Scopus umbretta; assembly: GCA_013400535.1. Classification (NCBI taxonomy): domain Eukaryota; kingdom Metazoa; phylum Chordata; class Aves; order Pelecaniformes; family Scopidae; genus Scopus; species Scopus umbretta. Next base: position 44,401 of record VZTL01054488.1, read on the forward strand.
AGCAATTCCATGAT
>VZTL01054489.1:0-19905 GCA_013400535.1 Scopus umbretta
GCAGCGGCCTCGGGCTGCGCCTCAGGAGCCGGGCCTCTCCTGAGGGTGGGCAGCGGGTCGCTGGGCTGGATCACGGTAGGTCTAGTGGCGAGCTTTCCTAGGGACGGACCTAGTCGCCCTTAAGAAAAAAAAGTGGGGGGTGTATATATATATATATATATAAATACAGTATATTGTGCAAGGAGGCTTACGGAGTGGGCAGCTTTGAGGTGAGGGTTGCCTAATTCTTTAAATATCTGTGATAAGGTAGCATGGGCATAAATTAGAGACCAGCCTGCTAGGATGTCCCACAGTGAGCTCTGGTTGGAGAGCCGTGATCCTGGATCGTGGAGTTTGGATTTCTCACGCTTGAGCGGCTCTTCACGTCACCCCACCCCCAGCATTCCTTGGGGGATTCTTACTCTTGGCACGCAGGGGAGAGAGTTGAGGCTTGCAGCAGAGGAAGGACTGGTGGCTGAAAACAGCCAAACTCCCCAAAAGAAAATCTCCCCTTTGGGAGTGAAAGAGACTTCTTTTTTTTCTTCCCCCTCAAAGGGTACAGTGCTACATCTAGTATCTTAAATCAGATGCCCCTTGGGTGTTACTGGGATTTTGTGCTTGTATAAATGAAATGTGACTGCTCAGTTAAATTGTTCTGAATGGCTTGTGCCAAATTGTGAAGGTAATGGATAGAGAAGCTTAAGTCACTGTGTTAAAATGATGATGCTGAAGTGCTTTCCTTTCTCCGCTCCCACCTCAGAGGCCAAAAATGCCAAAGAGGTGGCCCAACAGGATACAGTTGGATCCCAGCCACTTGTTGGCCATCCACCTGCTGGTGCTAGCCAGAGCTCTGCTACCAAATGCCCGTTCCTGGCAGCTCAGATGAATCACAAGAACAGTAATGTTTTCTGCAAAGCCAGCCTAGAACTCCAAGAGGATGTGCAGGAAATGCAGGCAGACAGGAAAGGTATGTATTCTGTGCACTGAAGTGCTGGTTCCTTCCAAGAGCTTCTGGTGCCTGATTCTGCTCTGGAGTGTGCCAAGTCTAACAATCACCACTTTAATGATGCTGGTAGGATTATAGGAGCCTGCAATATAAAGTTGTTGAAGAACGTAGGTGTTAATGGCGTACCTGCAATATTGTGCAGTGTTTCCCCTGGGTGATTTTGTTGTGGAAATACCATATGTGGTATCTTGAAACGCTGGCTCCGAATGTGTGAATTGAGCTGTTACGCTTGCACCCAAAGTGGATGCTTAGGACTGAAGATAGCTTTACCAGGGTGCTAGTATAGCCAAAGGTGGTATATCAAGAGATGGAGAGACTGGGTTGAAAGACTGTGCAAGTAATGGCACAAATCGAAGCTGGAAAGCAAGCAAAAGCTTTTTTGGTTTATAGAACTGAAGAGTTTGGTTGGCTTGCAATCCTGATGCAGAAGGGCTGTCCTTCAAAAGAAGAAACCTCCACCAATATCAGTAAAGCCTTGCTGTCTGTCTCATGAAGCTTATTTTTTCTGCTTGTTTACTGTGGCATAGTCTTAAAAAAAAAAATAAATCTGTACTAACTGAACAAAATACTAGGAATGAAAAGGAAGTAGCTAACCTGAACTTTGCCTTCAGTTAGGTGTATACCAACTCTTTCAGATAAATGCTGTAGCCATATAGAGTGGGTTTCTGAGTCATGATGTACCAAATGTGTTGTATTGTCATTGGATAGCAAGGTTTTCCTTTTGTCTCATACAATGTCAAATTGTAAGCAAATTAAAATAGCTGATCCTAACAGGGGCACGTGGACTCAGGCATGTGCTTCCTAAAGAATGAAGAGTTAGAGTTACTTAAAATGTTTGCTTTGCTGAACTCCACTTATTTCATTTTGTTTCAAACCGATTAAGCTCACTGGAATTTATTACAATGTCTGTAGGTACAGAATTTGCCAAAATACCAACTACTTCCACAGTGAGGAACATTGAGGCAGAGGGAGAAGAATGGAGTGGCTTGCTCAAGAAGTTTAAGGATGTTGTGCTGAAGCAAAGACCAGAAAGTGTGTCTCATCTGCTTCAGGATAACTTGCCAAAATGTAAGATTGTGTGGCAAAACTGCCACAGGCCTGGTCTCTTGTGATTATTTCCTGCGTGCTTAAGTGTCTGTCTCATTTCAGCTATATCCACCTTCCAGTATGATCAGTTCTTTGAGAAAAAGATAGATGAAAAGAAGAAGGATCACACCTACCGTGTATTCAAAACAGTGAACAGAAAGGCACAAATCTTTCCCATGGCAGATGATTATACTGATTCTCTGATCACCAAGAAAGAGGTCTCTGTTTGGTGCAGCAATGATTACCTGGGGATGAGTCGTCACCCTCGTGTGTGTGGAGCAGTTATGTGAGTAGTGCCATATTCTTAAGAGGCAGCTTCAAGCTATAGTGCCCTGCAGAAGCTTTTGTGGGAAGGCTTTTGAAGAACTGCTTTCTATCCTGTGCTATGTAAGCTGCTTCTGGTATTATTCATGGTATAATTAAGCTTATACTCTTCTCTTGAGCACGGGTAGGTAACTTAGTATTAGCTTCAGGGCTGCAGTATACCTGACAGTCACTGACCCTGCTCCTTGGATTTTCCTCAGAAGCCCCCAGATGTTACCAGATAAACTGGGTGGTATATTGCAGCTGTACTTGGTAACTGATTTCTTAGCTTATCAGATTCCTGCATTGTGCAGGTTGCTCAAAGACCTGAAACTTAACAGCTGCTTTTTGCAGCCAGTTTCTTTTTAGAACAATACTGACTATGTACTAGAATGGTTTTGGCAATGATACTCTTTATCTGTGTGTCATGCAGTAATGCTAATGCCTCTCTCTGGGCCCTCTGTAGGGATACACTGAAACAACATGGTGCTGGAGCAGGAGGCACAAGAAATATTTCGGGAACAAGTAAATTTCACGTTGATTTGGAAAAAGAACTAGCTGATCTTCATGGAAAAGATGCAGCACTGTTGTTCTCATCTTGCTTTGTAGCCAATGACTCCACCCTCTTCACTCTAGCTAAGATGCTGCCAGGTGAGGTCTCACAGTGCACCCCCTGTTTACCACAAAAACACACAGCCCTACCCTAAGCTGTTGGGAGTACACTTTATAAATGGCTACCCAAAGTGAGGATTCATCCTACTTGATCAGCAAAGTATGGTTGGGTTTTTTAATGCCATATTCAAATTATGTTCAACTCATGCAAATCATAGTAGCAACCTGCTGAGATTGAGATCTAGGAGCTAGGAACTGCAGAAGGCCTTAGACAAAATGCGGAGAGTTGTCTGGTCTTGCATGTGAATTCCCCCTGAAAATGAGACAGCAGGAATTCCACCTGTGGGTGTGAACAGCTCTCTTGCTCATGTGCTCTCTCTCTCTCTCCAGAAGTTAAGAGGGTTAGGTAAAAATATTAAGGACTTGGAAAAACTTTCTGTATTTCCTTAAGCACAAGTTTGTGTTAAACACCTAAAATAAGCCTTAAATACTATTCTTGCTTTATGATCTGTAACTTACTGTTTTGATCAAGAGTGTTACTTTTGAGAACATGTGACCCTTGCTGCCTGAACACTTCCCATACATAAAGCAATGCTGGTAATCAGTTAATTCTTTCTCTACTTAAAGTGTAACTGGGCTGTTTCCTCAGGCTGTGAGATCTACTCTGATTCTGGAAACCATGCCTCCATGATCCAGGGGATCCGAAACAGCAGGGTGCCAAAACACATATTTCGCCATAATGATGTCAACCATCTTCGAGAACTATTGAAGAAATCTGATCCATCTACCCCTAAAATTGTTGCATTTGAAACTGTTCACTCAATGGATGGTATGTTGACATCAAACCCTTTTCTTTCTCCTTCCAGAGAGAAGTTAGTGCTCAAATCATCTGTATTTTAGGTCTAAAAGTGTACAGTGCTATAAGGGTTTACAGGAAAATAGTCCTCCAAAATGCCTAGTGTTTGGGGGTGCTCCTGATACTTATCCAGGCTGGGTACAGGGAATCCTAAACTGCTGGTCACTGCTTTGGTTTCTAGGTGCAGTCTGTCCTCTGGAAGAGCTGTGTGATGTGGCCCATGAGCATGGGGCAATCACTTTTGTGGATGAAGTGCATGCTGTGGGGCTGTATGGAGCTCGAGGTGGTGGTATAGGAGACCGGGATGGAATCATGCACAAGATGGACATCATCTCTGGAACGCTTGGTATGCATGGCCTGGCAGCTTTATAGAAGCAAAGGCAACAAAGCTTCTGAGCAGGCAAATTAAGTGGGTTAACTCAAAATCAGTCTATTCAAATGAACTTGCTAAGGGCTGTTGGGGCCTAGGATTTTTCAAAAAGCCCAAAGGATTTAAGTATGCCCCACAGTTTGAAAGCTTGTGTTAAGCTACTTACATGGCCTTACAAATCAGTTAAGATAGCCTTTTTTTTTTCTTTAAACAAGCTAGCAAAAAGTTCCCCAGTGGCATATTATACAACTCCAGAATAAATTCAGGTGAGAATGCTAGTAGGGTAGTACTCTATATTTAGTAGTACTTAGTTCTTTTATGTGAAATGGAGTGCTCCTAATCTAGAAACCCGAGATGGGGAGTTATGCAAAGAGATTTGGCAAGAACTGAAACAACTGCTATTATTTGAGTAGAATGCAGGCTTACTCCTAAGTTTACTGCTGCAAATTGGGAAATTGTTTAAACAGCTTCCAAAACATAAATAAAACTTACCGGGAAAGTTCATGGCTTTGACACTTCCTTACAATCTTGGGTTGCAGCCTAATAAAAACAGGAGCATTCACCAGACGGGTGACAAGTTCTACCCGTGACTCTGTTCTGGTACCTGAACATCCACCTGTATTTGGAAAGCGGGACTGATATCAACTGTGCAATCACAGTAACAACCTTGTGTGCTCCTTAGGAGCATAGGCTATTTCTAGCATCTCTGGAACAGATTATTTTAAATCTGCTGAGAGACTTAGTGTTGATCTCTTGGGGTTAGTATTGGAAGTCTGTGCTTGATGATTGCACTTAAAGTCTTCCCCAAAATCAAAACTTGAGTATTTGAGAGAGTCTTGAACTCCTTGCTGTGTAATAGCTAGATCCATGTTATCAGGATTGGCTTAAACACAAAGCTGTAACATGCGCTGAGTAAATAAAGATTAGCAGGGGGGAGGGAGCTAGAATTATTGCCTGCCATGACTACATTAAGTATGTAGTTGAAATAAGTTACTCCTTCAAGTGAAAACAAAGAAAGGCTGTAATACTTAGCCATTCTAATGGGTGGCAGGAATAAGCTTGGTTGCCTCTTTTTTTTTCTTTCCCCACTCACCTCAGGCAAAGCATTTGGTTGTGTAGGAGGATACATCTCCAGTACAAGTTCTCTGATAGACACTGTTCGTTCATATGCTGCTGGCTTTATTTTCACAACATCCCTGCCACCCATGCTCTTGGCTGGTGCCCTAGAATCCATCCGAACTCTGAAGAGCGCAGAGGGGCAGGTTCTGAGGCGCCAGCACCAACGCAATGTGAAGCTTATGAGACAGATGCTGATGGATGCGGGGCTTCCTGTGGTGCATTGCCCCAGCCACATCATTCCAATAAGGGTGAGTACTTAGGATACTGTTGACACAGGACTGTGGTGCCTGTTTTCCTGTCCATGATCACATGACACTTTCAGGTATTAGTTAACATTCGCAAAGTTCAAAACCATCCTAGCATTCAGCAGTGGTGTGCTAGGAATCTGGCTTAAGTTGACCTCAGCCTGCTATAAATGTTGTAAAGCAGAATGATAAAGTACATGAAACCCACAATCTAACAGTATCCACAAAGCAAGGAGACTAATAACTAGCTAGTAAAAAGAGTTCAGGTATAAACAGATACCCACCTAAGCTTGCAATGCTGTGCTTGTGCTCAGAGGGCTGTACAGCACAAGCTCTTCTTTCTGGTGTGTATGCTATTTATAGTGGCACAAGGAAGACTAACTAGTCCTATTTGATTCTTGTGGCTAGCTAAGTTGGGCTGACAGTTCTGCCACCTTGCATGTTTTGGTTGATCATGTAACTTACAATTTTGAACTTCAGGTTGCAGACGCTGCTAAAAATACAGATATCTGTGACAAGCTGATGAGCCAGCACAGCATCTATGTCCAAGCAATCAACTACCCCACAGTTCCCCGTGGAGAAGAGCTGCTACGTATTGCCCCTACACCTCACCACACCCCTCAGATGATGAGTTATTTTCTTGGTGAGTGGGTTCTTGCATCAGTGCGATGAAAGTACTGGGCTGTCTATGCACTAAAGATGAGACCAGGAAATACGTAAGTTTTAGGTGTCACTTTTTTTCCCACTGCTGCAGCATACATGGTGCATACTTCCGCACTTAAGCTGCTTTGAGCATGATGTGTGAAGGCCAGTGCACTGCACCCTGGCATAGAGTGTCCAAGGCCAGTGCAGGCCTGTACGCAGCCAGTTCTGTCACAGCCACCTCTGCTGGGGCTCTGCTTATGCGTCGTCCAAACCAATCTTCATTTATGTGGGGTCCAAAGAAAGCTGCTCGCCTTGGCTAAGCTGTTAATGTGTCTTAAACAGATCTGTCCAGAGAAAGTAGCTAATTCTTGATCCTGTCAGAAGAGGTAGTATGAGGATAGCTGAGATTTAGTTGCAGCCCAGTCACCTTGTTCAAGAGATAAATTAATCACAGTGAATTCCTGTTATCCATCCTCATTTGCTAGGAGAATAAATATGCTGGTACTTCTCTTTTGCTACTTCTATAAAGCAATCCACTGACTTCGATTAACTCTTCTGTTCCTACCAGAAAAACTGCTGGCTACATGGAAGGATGTTGGTCTTGAGCTGAAACCACATTCATCAGCTGAATGCAACTTCTGTAGAAGACCCCTACATTTTGAAGTGATGAGTGAACGGGAAAGATCCTACTTCAGTGGCATGAGCAAACTAGTGTCTGTCAGTGCATGAAAGTAATGGTGATTGTTGTATTCTTGTCTAGTTCTAGTACCCAGTCAATAGTATTTTTAAATTGCTTAAGTATTTTAATCATAGTTGAAGCACTAAGCTCTGGAAATAAATTTCTAGAGCCATTATGCCCAGTTGTGTTTTTCTTTGCTTCTCTAACTTCCATAAGTGGTTGGAAGGGCATCTGGTGGAATGAAAACAGTGGTCGTGCAGCTTAATGCTCTTCAGCTGAACTACTGCTGTTTCAGTAAGTATATGCCAAAAGAACTTGAGTAGTGTTTCCTAGTGTACTACAAGGGATGGGTTTATTCTGAAAAGAGACAAATGGTATTTATAGCTCCTCATGAGCTTCTGCCTGAAAGCTTTTGAAAATATGCAGGTGTAATACTACATACACAGTAAAACTCAAGTGAGGATATACTACTTAAGGAATGCTGTATAATAAGCTTGCATCCATTTTTTTGGAGGCAGGAATTTAGAATGGGTTCTGCTAGATGCTGTCTCCCTCTGCCATAATCTTCCTTGTAGTTTTTGTGCACACAAGTGTTCCCCCTGTGGCATTCAGCATGGTGCTCACTATTAAGCAGTGGTATTTTGTGCCTGCTTGACAGTTAGACAACCAAGGTGGCAGGGTGGTGTAGTGGCTGGGAAAGGTGGGGACATTTGCACTGTGCAGGTGGTAGATACAAGTTGCCTCTCGTGCTCTCTAGTGCATAAAAGAGCTAGACTAAAAACAGAGTAAAAACTGCTTATCAGTAAGAAATCTGATAGTTCATTGTAAGAGAAGATCACTGCTGCATTTGCAACCCCTCTGAAAACTTAAGCCTGTGCCTAATTGCCATGCTACTTAATGCTTTCATCAATAGCAAGGGCATGCTTTGAACAGGGGGAAGTAATTTTGTGGGTGTATACATGCGCTCAGAGGTCAATATTGGCACAAAGTCCAGAGCAAAACACTAAACTGCTTCCTTCATGTACAGGCATGTCTGATAACTGCTACAGTCTAGCTTTCACACGTCATTGAACAGCTCCACTGTCCAGGTACTCCTGCTTTCTGGATGTAACAAGCAAACCCCCTGGCACTGCCTGTTGCTGTTACACTCACAGGCATGCTTGTGAAGCTCCCATTAGGGACCCATTATGATATCACAAACAGCCATGTACTGGGGAGATAGAAGCCTGAGTCAATATCATTAGCTCCATTATGTGGAAGTTGCTGATCATTTAAGCCTATACTGAAGCACACTGCTCTTCTCAGAAGAATTCCTGGCAAAATATTTGACTTCCCAAGCAATCAAGCTGATTTTTAAAAGCCACATGCCAGCCAGTCAAGTGATTGCTGCCTCTGTCACTGTCACGTGCAGGTGTTCTGCAGGAGGGAGGAAACTTACCCACCATCAGGCTATAGCATTAATTCAGCTTCATTGCTAAATTGAACTGGCATGCTCAAACCTACTACCAACCAGATTTTGTTAATGTCAGTAGTTGCATTGCTGTTCAAGGCGAATAGCTTTCCCTTGCTGTGACGTTATCCAGATCTTCCTGAGGCAGGTTCAGTGCTACTCAAGGAAAAATACAGTGCCACACCGTCACTTCCTTGCTTTGGCAGGAGTGGTTTGTGGTCTAGGACCGAATGAATGTGTATTACAGAGCTTTTCTCCTTAGATGTTAGTTATGTTACTACATTAACTTGAGACATAAAGTAAAAAGCTACAAGATCCTACATCAACTTTTCCTAGAACAGTGTCCCCAACACCATAATGTGCCTTCAAAGCCATTCCAAACTGCTGGCATAAGCAAGCAATGGGGGGGTGGGCACAAGACATGATGTTTTGACTAATACACAGCCATAATCTGACAGTACAAGGTCCCTCAAATTTCTAGTTTCTTCACTGAAAGTGTTCAGAATTGGCCCAGTGCATTTTACATACTAATTAATAAGCCCTTCTAGTTTTTATAGCACTGAATATATATTCTGTACTGCAGAGGAGAAGAAGTAAGATGCAGAAAGGGTGCTGGCTATCAGAAATCTCAAACATTCCAAATTAGTTGCAGGAGAGACCCATATCCTAAGAATCAAAGCTAGCAGCCTTTGAAATGACAGGAGCACAACTAACCTCAACGCGTGGCAATCGGTACCTCTGTACCCATTAACATCAGGCGTGACAAGTTACCTTAATTTCAAGCAAGGGTGTGAAAGCAGAACCAGTGTGCATTAAGAGGCCAGCAGAAATCCATCACTTAACTGCAAAAGACGAATCCAATGACACAACAGAAAGGATAAATTTTCCCTAATGTGGGTTTCATTTTTGTTTCTTCTTCAAAAGATGGTAATGCTTAGGGACATGGTTTAGTGGTGGACTTGGTAGTGTTAGGTTAATGGTTGGACTCAATGATCTTTACGGTCTTTTCCAACCTAAATGATTCTATGATTCAATAACAAAGAATGAAAAAACAAACACATTGTTTCCCAGAAAACAAAACTGGAATGGTGGGTTGCATAACAAGCGGTGGTTATGTAAGCTTTAGTTGGGTTTCTGGAAAAATAATAGAGGAAGTAATCGGTAAATACATTTAAAGTCTGAGACAAATGGTCCATGGCAGTGGCAGAGTAAGCAAGCAAGAATGTAGCTGTAAAGCCACTGCTGACATTTGTCTGGGGCAAAAACAATTAATCTAGTTCAACATTGCATAGCCCTAAACTCATACCCTCATTTCTCAACCTCTTTACACAACGGAGAAACCCCAGGCAGCACAGGGGCAGTGAAAACATCCCAAGAGCAAACAGGAGCACGTGCTCCCCATTGCTGTGAGGAAGCATCAAGAGGGTGCTCCTCCTACCGCGGCCAGGACTGGGTGCCAGGCTAGGCAGGCTGTGGTGTCTTCCACCCCCTTGCTCCCTCCTTCACCCCAGTCCACAGCACAGTCCTACCAGGCAGAGACTGCTAATTAGCAGAGTTGCTAATAACCATGAAGCTTTTGGGGGGCCTTGGTTTTCTGCCAAGACCCTCACTGCTTGCTGTAGGTGGTTGGATATAACCCGTGGGTTCGGCCCAGAAGGAGGAAACCAGCATCACGAGCTCATGACCTTCGTTTCTTTAGAGAACTGGACTAAAAATAGCCCTTCAGACTGGGGTCAGCTTGTCCTGCCAGCAGGACTTTGCCACAGACGAGGGAGGATGCTGTCATGGCTGCCAGGCTGTGCACTCCCACTGCCCTGCGCTGTGCAAGGTTTTCCTTTGCCTTACACAGCCCCAGTTGCCCCTTGCTGAAACACACTCCTGCAGGGAAATAAACGCCCTGAAAACCATTCCTAGCTCCTGCTCTCACTGCAGCTGCTTTCAGCCATTAAGTCCATGCTGTTTCCTACTTTGCAATAGTAGTAGTAGTCATACTGACACTAGCAGCATTAGTCACATACACGTTATTCACAGCTCTTGTACCTCTGGTGCTTTGCACCCGTTTATTTTAGGGCACATCTCTGGCACTGCAGTCCCTCAGCCCCTGCTCAGTTTCCCAGCACTCAGGTTTACCAGGGTTTCTCTCCTGGCATGGAGAGGACCACACAGCCTGTTTCTGACCCCCCCCAATGCCAGGCCTTTAACAGCCCATGAGCTCCCCAATATCTGCAGCTCAGGGAAGGGGTTCCTGTCTGGTAAAGTGTATTTTAGCGCCCGTGCTGGTGTTTTGCCACATGCATTTTCCTTGGGTGGTGGTCAGCCCCCGAAAGACCTTTCCTTCTCTCGAAAAGCAACCCCATGCTTCACTCCCCTTAAAAATCCAGGCTGAACATTTGCTCCCCACAGGACCCACTGTTTCTCACAAGCTCTGGATGGATGCACACAGCAGGCCTCAATCTAAACACTGGCAGAATGACCAAATAACGGCATCGTGGGTCCAAATTGCCTGCTTTTCTTGTATGGGCCACCTAGCTACACATCAACCTGGGATTATGCCTTGAATTGACACTTGCTTTTAAATATTTATGATGTTAGCTAAGCCTTAAACCACCAGGAATTACTGCTCATACCCCTGCCTGGCGGGACAGATGTCAATGGGACAGACAGGGTGTTTTTAGGCTGTTAATGCAGGGAAACATCCAAGAGGTCAGAGATCTTAAGCCCTGCCCTTCTCCCAAATCCATCACACAGAGCAGAAGGTGGCAACAAAGCCCCACTGCTTGGGATTTTGCCAGACCCCCAGCAGAGACTGACCTGCTGCTGATGCTCCCCAGGGAGGTGCCAGGCTTTATGAGGTGGGGAGAAGCCGCCCTTCCCAAGAGCACCCCCTCATCCTCATCCTCCAGCAAGATCCATTCCCCCAGTTCTCCATCCCAGCAAGGAGTTGCAAAGGGATGCTGCGGCTGCAGACTTCCCACACACACACCCCCGACAGGGGTCCCACCAGCCCCAGCACAGGAGCCTTCCCTTGGCTGCCTCTGCACACAGAAAACGCCACTTCTTAGCCGACACGGAGTGGGATGCATGGAGGGCAGAGAGGGGGGGCAAGATCCAATCTTGCTGCTCCCCAGGGAAGAGCAGCAGGGAGCTTCATGCAAAGGTGATTGCAGATGGGTCCCCTGCCCCACTACCAGCAGCTGGGGACTCACGGCAAACATGGGGACTCACGGCAAACTGCCATAGCTTGGGCATATAAATCATGCTCATCCAGGGAGACAGAGCTGGGAGACACCAGTCAGGCTGCAGTTAGTGTTGGCACAAGACACTGAAGCCTAATGCAAGGCTAGCCCCTGGTCCAGAGCCACTAGTCCAGCACCAGCATGGCTGGCTATTTAGGATGCTCTGTGCCCCAGCCACCCGCCAGCCTGACCAGCCTCATCATCCCCAGGCTAGGTCAGGCTCCCTCCTCTCCACTCACGCCCCCAGGCTTGCACAGTTTCAGTTCACACATTTGGCTTACAAGCAGGTATAATTCCTTTGCAACTGTTCCACTTCAGCTCTCAGGGGAGCAGAAGCCAAAAGAGTTGCTTCTCTGAGATTTTGCCCTTTGTACTTTTCCACCTTGGAATCCCGTAGGGAAAAGCATCCTGGTCCCATCCTTTCCCCTGCGGCTCATTTGCCATAGGGCCCGTGAGCCCTTGTTTGTGAGTCCTAAAAAACCTGAACGCTTGGGCTGTTTGCAGGGATGCTCAGCCACATCTCTCTGCAACTGCCACCTCCCTTTTCACAGGGAGTGGCTGTGCCCTGCCGCTCCCTGCCCGGCTGGGCAAATGATCCAGCAGGGTGGCCTTGGCCCCTGGTGCCTGTGCCCCACGGTGGCACCAGAGGCTGCTGACCAAACCCAGGTTTCCGACATATCAACGCAAACCCCAGAGCTTTGGGTACGTAGTAGAAAAGACTGTTTTTATCTCAAACCTTAAAAAGAAAGAAAAGGGTTGATGTTTGCATGAACCCTTGCGTGTACACTGGGTGTAGGGACGTGTGGTCAGGAGGCAGCAGCCAGGTTTGTGAGAGTTTTAATTGCCCTGAGAATTGTTCAGTTTTGAGCTGGGGGTCAGCTTTGTAACCCCCTTTCCATAAGGAACCTGACACATGTGATGGTTGGTGCTCTACCCACAAGTTGTTTTGCTCCTCTCCTCCCCCTGCACCGCTTCAGCACCCTCCCATCCCACTCTATAGATGCTCTTCTGCTAATTTTCAACCAAAATTAACAGAGGGTGAGCTAAGAATCTGTCTAAATCCTGACAAGCCTTGCAAAAGCAAACAGTTGGACAGCGTGTCCCTGCTAGGCTGTGCTGTGGGAGTGGTAGCAGTCTGCGCTCAACCCTTATATTGGACACTAGAGACTCCAGTGCCCAGCTGTGCTCCCGTCACCCTCACCCCCAAGCTCCAGCAGCTGAGCTAATGGTCTCTCACTGCACACAGTGGCCCTGCCAGGAGCTGCCACCCACCCTGGGCCAGGATCTGCAGCTGGGACAGGAAACGCACAGTGCAGCACGGGGTAGGTGAGCAGGAGGATGGGGGGGCTCAGGCTTCCCGTTGTGTGAGGGGGGCGGAGGGCTCTGCAGAGCCAGGCTGTGTGCATGGCTGGGCTGCCCTGGGTGCAGTGCTGCCTGCCTGCCTGCGCCTGGCCCGTTGATACCTAATCCAGGTGAGGACATGCGATGGGATGGGGTGGGATCTGAGGGTGCAGGAGGGACAGGTTGGAGTGGGGTGAATGGGGAGGGATGGAGGGGACAGGAGGGAATGGATGGGATGGGGCAGACAGGAGGGGATGGATAGGATGGGAGGGGAGGGGAGGGACCGGGACAGGTTGGAATGGATGCTCAGCTGGAGATCTGCGGCCCTTGGGCTGCTCATGGCCATCTCCCTCACAGCCACACACAGTCGTCCTTTGGCACGGGGTTGTGGGCAAGGGAGACTTTCAGCTGGGGATGGCTGTGCTGGCAGGGGGACGGGAGCAATGAGAGGGGTGGATGGGAAATTGGGGACACCCCTCGCTCCCCCTCAATATTTGGGCAAGTTTAAAAATTACCAGACACAGAAGGGGAGCAGGACATAAAGGAGAAGGGTGAATGAGCTTGTCAGATGGCTTTGGTGGTGTCAGCCCAAGATGATTAATATTTATATGCAGAGGGAGCTCTCCTGCACCAATGCTGCTCTATGCATAGCAGCATCTTCCCTTTTTTTTTCCTTTTTCTTTTTTTTTCTTGTTTTACAGACAGCTTCCTGAATCATCCATTTTATCCTGGGCACGGTGCATAAAGCCAAGACACAGGTACAGCCCTGACCTGGTGCAAACCCTGCCGGGCTTGTTACAAGAGCTCGTTCAGGGCCCAGGCCATCCCAGTGCAGCACACAGGGAGTCTTTCCACTGGGAAGCCTGCTCAGGACACCATAATAAATAAAAAAATAAGATTATACCCAAATTGCAGCTGAGCTCCTCTGCGCAAGGAAGGGGGAGGCAGTGGCTTTCAGTGGCTGTCGCAAGCCAGTACATGCTTCCCTCCTGCTCCATCAGGACCTGCTGTCAGGAACTTCAAACCCTGCAACCCAGCTGGTGCTACAAGATTTTGGCTGTTGGTCTTTTTTCCGATGCTGAAGAGCTCTGGCAGGGCGGCTGCTCCCTGTCAAAGGAGACGCGTGGTGTGGATCCCCTCCCAGGAGCCTGGGAAACACTGCCTTGCCCTGGGCAAGGAGTGGGAGGGATGGGGTCCCGGGATACAGGCAGCCCCCCTTGCCTTCCCAACCCTTCTCTTGGCTCAGCATCCTCCTACCTTCCCTCCCCATTGCCACACAGGGCTTCACTCCAGCCAAGAAAACAGCTCCAGGCAGCAGTGGTGCAACCTTTCAAAACCATCGCTAGCTATTAAAAGAAGGAAAGCTGGGCTGCGCAGAGATGCTGCCTCCTGCAGCTGGCCCGAGCTTTGGGCATCACGGGACGGCTCCAGTGTTAAACCCCTGACAGACATTAGAGGGTTGTCCCAGACCCCGGATTAAAGCATAAATGTCCTTGGGGGTGGTGAGGGCTGGATGTAGCCACAGCAGGCAGGCTGTGATTGTTGCTGGTTCCCAGCTAGCGATGTCTGAGCAATTTGCTTTGCAGCTCCTGCACCCACAGCTGCTAAATGCCCAAACCTGGGGAACCCAGGGGACCTCTAAAGAGCATCAGACTGTTTTAAAAATACTTTATTCTTTAGAAAATACAGCATTCAGTACAGTGTGCTCTGCTCCCACCAGCTTCAACCCCCCCCACCGCCCACTCCCACTCCACCAAGGCAACATCGGCACAGTCACCAGGGCAGAAGGAAAGCGCAGAGGGCAGGTTTCACCGACCCTGTTTCCATCTTCCCAGGGAGGCGGGTAGCTCTTGAGCCCTCACTGGTACCCAGCAGCAAGGTGCTCCTCCCCCAAATGCCCAGTGAAGCCTAATCGGCAGCACCAAGCTCAGCCCTTGGAGCTGGTGACAGCCCTTGGTGGCTGGGGATGTCCCCACAGGGAGGCACGCAGGGGCTGTCGTGCTTCCCTACGCAAGAATTTCAGGTAGCCCATGTGATTTTTAAGACACGGAGCTGCCCCAGACCAGAAAGCCAGCAACTAACCAGGGGAGTGATGGTAGGGGCTGGGGCACATGGAGTGGGGGGACCAGGGGTCAAGGCACCCCTGGCTCCCATCCTAAAGAGCAATGGGGCTGAGTCAGGACTGTAACAGCTCCCTCCAAGGGGAAAAGACTTATCTGGGGGGGTTCAAAAAAGGGGATACAAACATCACCCACAGGCAGAGTGACCGTTCTCCAGGGCCAGGGTGAGCTCAGGACCGCAGGGACCTTCCACCTCCCATTGGCTGGCTCCCCTCAGAAACAAACTCCTGCCAGCAAAGCTCACCATGCGGGGAGGGATCCTGCCCACATGCTGAGGCGGTGCAGGATCGCTCCAGACCTGCAGCAGAGGGGCTGTGCCCCCCAAGAGCACGACAAGGGAGCAAAATCTGGGGGCTAGGGGAGCAAGGAAAGAAGCATTTTCTCTTTTCAAAAAGGAATCCCCAACACCATCCACTTCTCTTTGCATAGAGCAGCTTGCAGGAAAGTATGTCCTTCAGTCACCCAGGGGACACAGAGAGCCCGAGGGGGGACAGGAGCAAGGCTGGGGGACACAACCGTGCTGCTCCCATCCTCCTCTGGCAGCCCTGGGACTTGCACAAGGACAAGAAACACTGACAACCCCAAACCCTCCCCATTGCTCTGCCCCCAGGTGCAACAAGCCATCCTGATGTTTAAAAAAGGAATGAAATTGGAAAAAGAAAGGGGGGAAAAAATAGGCTGAGATGGAGGGAAAGATCCCCAGGTCAGCGGAGAGGAAGCCAGGAAGCGCTGCGGGGATGCTGTCCATTCACTGCCCGGTCCTGCGGGATCTAACTGTCCTCACCGTTCTCACCCGGCCCCTTGATCAGCCGCTTCTGTCCCCGTTTGCCCACGGGCCCCTTGGGCTTGGCGAAGGCCTGCTTGAAGGCGTGCTGCTTGGGGTGCACCTCCTCGTAGAGGAACTCTGCTGTCAGCTCCGCTCCATCATCAATTTCAATCTGCATCCAGGAGTGTCAAGCGGGGGTTAGCAGCTCCCTGTGGTCTTGACACCCATCTTTGGGGCACCCAACTCCCCACTGAGCCCACTGATGGGACTGGACCGAGGCTGTGGCACAGTACCTTGCAGATACCTGGCATGGGTCTCTGCTCCATCACCTGCAGGTGGGCTCACACTTACCTTTTTGGCTATCTCCAGGCAAAACTCCTGCTCCACAGTGTCCAGCAACCGGCTCTTGCAGCTGGAGTAAAGCATGCGCTCCTTGATGCTGCATTTGTACCCAGGCATGGAGTAGATAAACACTGCGAGAAGAGAGCAGGGCTTGTGGCACTGCCTGGGCTTGTGGCCAGGGAGCACAAGGCAGCCACATCTCACCCTGGTCATGGCTTTTCCAGCCCTGAGAGCCCCAGTCTACTCAGTGACAGAAGATGAGTCCTCCCATCCATCACCCCTCCCCAAATCTCTCCTGGTATGCCTGCAATGCAATGGCCACCAAACTGCCTGCACAAATCCTCTGCGGCAGCACCCAGAGACCTGCACTGCATGTGGCAGCTTCCTTCGGCACTAAAGGGATTGCCAGCACCCACCACAGGAGGATAGTAAGTGGGAACAGTTCCCTGCCACACTGTCCCTATCCCCACCTCCTTCCCTGCTTGCTCCCCATACAAGCGATGGTCCAGGGAGAGTGGGGACCAGCATGGGCTCTAACCAGCCATCCCCAGTGCTGGGGCACTCACCGACAGACTCCAGATAGTCTCCCTCATGCGAGTGCTTGTACAGGAAGAAATGGTAGCGAGCAGAGTCCTGGGGGATCCTCTTGGGCAAGTCAGCAATCTCCGTGGGGCTTGTGTGCACCAGGTCGATGGTCTCCCGCTCCAGATCCAGCTTCTGATGGTCAGAGGAGATGGGGAAGCAGACGGGAGTGACAGACAGCAGCAAGAGGCGGGGTAAGAGGGGTGCAGGAGAGCCACATGAAGGACCTACCAGCTGGATGTAGTTGATTTTCTTCTGCTTGAGTGCCTGGATGGCTTGCTGAGCATCCAACTGCAGGGGGAAGGCCAGGCCCTGCAGGGTCTGGTGCTTGCTCTCCACACTGATCTCCGTCTTCACCTAGGGATGGAGACCACCCCGAACATCAGGGCAGAGACCGGCGAAGGGTGGGGAAGGGAGAGAAAGGAAAACTGGCCGGTGCCACAGCAAAAGGCTTCTCATCCAAGGAGCCACCCGACACCTGGCTCACGGGGACCGCAGCATTAAACCACCAGAAAGTCAGCCAGACCCAGAGTGGCGATGCCTGTCACTGTACCACCGCACCAGGAGATCACCCAGACCCAGCCCTGGACCCCTGTGCCCCCCAACTTCACTCTCAGCAAAGACCATCTCAAACCCGATGTTTTCCAGCGAGACCCTGACAGGGATGCTGTGACCAATGCTGGCACATGTCCATCTCTGATCATCTCCCACCGCAGGTGATGCAGGTGATGGAGAGAGCCCTGAAATCACAGCGTTCAGCCGCACAGGTCCCCATTGGTGCGGATGGCAAGCCCCTCCTTGGTTTTAACTGCAGCAGACAGGCATTCCCTGCAATGCTGGAGCCGGGGAATTGGAGATCCACAGCTCAGGAAGATCCTGGCCGCTGTTTTCCCCACAACAGCCGCAAGGCAGAGGCTGCTGCCCATGCCCCAAGCAAACTCCCTAACTCCAGGAGACTGAACCCCATTTCAAAGATGAAAGAGAAGTGGCGGAGACATCGCATCACCCCAGACGCCTCCATCCCAAGTGGAGCCGCAACAGGGGTGTCCCTGGAGGACCGGAGGGTGCTGTGAGCTGGCAGCAGGGAAGGGGGCGCAGGACACGGCAGGCGCGGCATACCTCCTTGGGACCGGGGTACTCTACCAGCAATGGGCAGCAGCAACAGCCCCCCACCATCTGCCACAGAATACAGGGAGATGGCGTCACCCCAATGGCAGAGGAGCCCGTCCCACCTCCAGCCCTCCCCGCCTCCCCGGACCCCCATATAAAGCGTCCAGCAATGCTAACCCAGGTGGCTCTGCAGCAAGCATGGGTCCCTTTCCTTTGGGATTGGTTTGGGGGATTTTGGATAAAGACAATCCAGCATTTTGGTTTGGGTTTTGGGTTTGTTTTTTTTGTTGTTTTTTTTTTTTCTTATTTTCCCTCCCCCTGATAGAGGAAAGGAAGAAAAATGAAGGCATGCCAAGAGAAACACAAGAGTTTTAAGCTCACATCTCAAAAAATAGCTCAGCAGCACCAAAGCAATCATGTTACAAGGCTGCCCTTCATTACAGCAGCCCTGCATGGTACCCACACCCCGGGGAGGTGATGGACCTGGGATGCCCGGAGCAGAGCATGCAGAAAAACACTGCCAGGAGAAGAAAAACCAGTCATCAAGCAGGCACAGCAGCCTACCATTTCAGTGCTCGAGTCCTGGGAACAGGAATCCTGCGAGCGTGGGGAGAGGAGACACACCATCAATGGCATCCCACGCAGTGACAGAAGGGGGGGAGGGGGTCTCTTTTGAAACAAGAGGGGAAAGGGGACACACGGACATGCCAGGAGGATGGAGGCATACCATCTCTCTGTTGGAGGCCAAGGAAGGCAGGTCCTGGCGGCATGGACAGGGAGAGCGGCAAAAAATGACACAGGAGACATCAGTGCTGGGGAGGAGCTGGAGGGAGAGCCCTGGCAGCCCCACACGTGATGTCTCCACTGACGTCCCCACGCGGAGCCTGTCCCTGCCCCATCTCCTGCCAGGTCCCCAGCTAGGGTGCCCCTAATCCAGTATCTGGAAGAGTTCTAGCAGTTGCAGCAATAGATTTTGGGGTATCCCCTGCCAAACAGCATATACTAAAGGTCTGCAGTGAAAAAAAATGCCCAAGCCTCTATCCATGCAAGCATCCTGAAGGATGAACAGGGCGCTCTAGGGAAGTACTTGCTCAAGCATCATCCAGTGCCAGGTGGGCAAGAGGTCTACCTGACCTCCAAGCTCTTCTGTCCTACCATCCCCTGACGTGCCATGGCACCAGCAAGGGCCTGAGAGCAAGCACACAGGGGTTCAGAGGATGCACACAAGCTCACCCGGTCCTACACTGTGGAGAGGTGTGGCGTGAGGACATTACCACTGCAAATACCTCCAGATCCTCACCTTTCTCCCCGTTAAACGCAAGGAGGCTGGGAGGGTTATAGTGGAACCAGGGAGCGCTAAAGCTGTGACACAAAGCACGCCAAAGTCCAAAAATCTCAAGAGGTGGAAAGTTGTCTTAGCAACATCAACTCCCCCATATACCGCTGTATTTTCTACTCCCTCCCTTTTCAAAAACATTAAAAAGCGGCTCACTGAAATCCTCCCCAGGGCACAGCCCAGGAGCTGTGCATGGGTCAGCTGAGCATGTGCTGCATCCCATCCCTCCCGCTCCAGCCTCGCTGGCAGCAGGCTTAGCTGGGGGGGGTGTTTTATCTCCTTTTCCTTAGGTTAGTTTTCCCCCCCTCTTTCCTCATTGCTGGCACAGTGCTGACCTTGGCTAAGGAGCAGTTCTTTGTCTTAGGGTGAAACCTTCAGTGGGGAGCTCCAGCAAAGCCTCTGCTCTACCCACCCACCAACACACTGTGCGGCAGCTACAGACGACACCCCCTTCCATGCTGCAATGGCACAGAGACCTTTAGTTCCTCTTAATTCTTCTGCCTCATCCCCCAGCTCCAAAGCTGCCTTCCTCTCCCCCATGGCCCCACGATGAGATATGCCTGGTATTTCCGAGCCTGCGACGCTTCTTGAAAGACTTCCCACTCGTGAGTGTTAAGGCAGCTCAATCCCAAATTCAAAGCCATTTCTTAGCCCACAGTCTGCTGAAAACTTCCAGCTCATGCTGCAGCTGGAGCTGCATTTCCCAGCTATTATTAAAAAAA
>VZTL01054489.1:19932-44125 GCA_013400535.1 Scopus umbretta
AAAAAAAAAGCAAATGGCAAATTTTTGTGAGCTCCCACCCACCTATCAAAAGGGGGGTAGCTCATGGCATCGCCTCCCTCCATGCAATCCTCGAACCACAGGGGAAGTCTGGCTCATGCAGCCTGAAACCAGCTTTACCAAAGGATGGGCAGCCTGTGGGGGGACATGCAAGCCTGAGTCCTTCCCATCTCAGTGTAAAAGGCTGCTGTGCCAGCCCTAAAGCCACTGCCATGCAGCCATCACCTCACCCCTCCCACCCCTCCTCCACACCCGTCTGGTGGTCAAGGAAGATGTCGGTGAGCTTCTGCCAGCCCAGAAATGCAGCCACTGTCGGGGTGAAGACTGTAGATCTGGTCAGCATCTCAAGAGTCATGCATCAACAGCACTGGAGAAGACGAGAGCTGCACCACCAGCAGCAGCTCCAACCGAGGAGCATAGCAAAGCACCTGCAAGCTGGTGGCTTTTAAAGAAACAATGTTCCAAAATCCTAACAGATTCCTTGAACCCAGGGGGATGCACAGGGTCCTGGTACTGCTAGCGGGGGCACCCACAAACATGCAGAAATGCTGAGGTCAGGGCCTGCTTCCCAGGTCGCTGCCAGCCCCGATTGCTTGCTCCCACACGCTGGATCTGCTCCCCGAAACGAAACTGCAATGTGCATGCACGTGCAAGGACCCCGCCGCCTACGCGCAAGGTGCACGCATGTGCAAGGACCCTGTCAGCCTGCAGGCAACGTGTAAGGCTGGAGGCGCCCCTGTACCAAGCAGGGTGCTGCTACAGGTTGAGAGCTGCTCCCATATAGCTCCTCCCAGTGAAAGCCCTCTGCTTTGCATGGTTCCAGAAACTCCCTTGAAGCTGCATTTACTGTAGAGTCGTGTTTCCCGCCCCAAGGAGGCGAGCATGGCGTCAAGCACCCGACCTGTAGCTCCCAGCACCTCCTGCTCCGTGCCCGGGGCCAAGTGGGCACAGCCCCGGCACCAACACAGAGCCCCTTCAGAACAACCAGCGCTCAGCCATTTCCCACCTTTAAAAATCCACAGGCAAAAGCGTATCAATTTTCCTCTCTTTCTAAATGCCGGTGAGTACTCCCCATGGCCCAGGCTGACACAGGGGGCAGTGTACCTTTAAAATAACCCCCAGCCAAACCAAACGGCAGCAGCACCCTCACACAGGCACTGCACCCTCACACAGGCGATGGTGGGAAGCAGAGCACAGCAGATCAACTGGAAAACAAGCGCTAAGAGCACCACTTACCTGAGCACTTTACTCTGCAAGACACAGCCCAAAAAAACCACCCCGAAACTACTTAATCTTGCAGCACTGTCCAGCTAAGGTGATGGCACAGACACCCAAAGGTGCCAAACAAGCCACAGAGCCACCATAAGTACCCATCTCTCTCTTCTCCAAGCGTGGGCATCACCTTGGATCCTCCTGCACAAATCCTGTTCAGCTCCTCCAGGCTGGGAGCTGGGATAATCACGCCAAGACCCACACAGTGGAGACCAGCCCCTGGTGGCATCTCACAAATGCTCCTCAACTCAGCCACCTCCAGACCTGCCCTGGCAGGTAAAAACCTCCTGCTTCGTCTCTGCCATTAATTAATGCCATCAGACTGATTGGCTTCACATCTCCCAGGCATGTCCTGATCCATCCATGAGCCCCACAACCCCAGCACAGGTGGAAGAGAGAGGGATACTGTTCTAGAGAGGAAGGCTTTCCATGGCACCCAAGTGAAATCCCTCCACCCCCAAAAAATATTGCTTCCAGGTGGTCTTCCATCCAGAGAGCTGATCCCCTTCCCTGCCTCACTGTTTCACAGCACCATGGAGGTCAGCATGGGTGCCGCAAGATGCTGGCGGAGATGATGGTGTTACACCCTTGTCTGCCTCCAACCCTACCCCATGCCATTTCCACAACTTTTTCCAGCACAGAAGCTCCAAAATTTAGGCTAAGATCTCTATTTCTTGGGACAGCATCCTTCATATTTATAGTCATAGAGGAAGAGTATGGGAAAGGATGCTGCTGCAGCCCAAAGACAAGCCCGAATTCTTCCTGCCTTCCCCACAAACTCAGACTCGGCTCTGGCTTTTGCCCTGATACCTAGAGGTTAGAGACTGCTGCCTTCTTTCAGCCTCAAACGGTCTTCTGACTGCCAATTACAGCGAACGCAAAGGAGCCCTCAGCTCATGTCCTAGCAAGCGGGGGNTCCTCTTTATGCCACCAATTTGACCGTGAGGATGCTCGGTCCACCTCGGCAAAGGCAGGAACGGGTTAAACTGTAGGGTGCAAGAGAGCGCAGTAAAAATGAGCCATCCCTTTTAGCTGGATGCTCAGATGCTCGCTCCCACACCTACAGCAGCAAACACATCCCTGCGTACCCTGAGGGTCTTGGGCTCCTTCTTCCCAGGCCGGCAGACACCCACCTCATTGATGCGAATCTGCTGGAGCTCCTGCTCAGCTGCGGTCAGCGGGGCCGGGGCAGAGCAGGAGGACACGTGCTTTTGGTAACCACTCAGGGACACATCCTCCTGCAGAGGGACAGGGAAGGGGGAAGCGTCAGGGGGTGGTTATCGCTGCAGGGCTGGATGCACCCCCAGCCTTGAGGCTGCATCTGACCGACCCAGTGGGTCTCAGGCTCTCTCCCTACCAGGAGGGCCAATCCAAGCAGCACTCTCGGATGCCTCCATGCAAATCCCACGCTCAATTTTAAACAGTGCCCGCAACTGCCTGTGCCTGTTCAGACCACGCTGCCCCTCCCTGGACACCCGTGGCTGCAGTGGTGTGGCTCCTCCGGCTGATTAACAGAGCTTGTGAGCATGAAAGGGAGAAGGAAAGACAGAGACCACAGCCTGAGAGCAGCAGAGAGGGGCACTGCAGCAGGAGGGCAGCAGTGGGGATGCTCCCTGGCTCCCATCAGCACCAGAAGCCCCAGAGGGGGGCAAATGCCCCGGAGTCCCTTGCTGTGCAGCTGCCCCTCTGAAAAGCCTGTGGTGGAAGAGAAGGAGAAACCTCCCACCACGCGCTGCCAGGGAAGTGCAGCCAGATAACCCTGGCATGGCAGCAGCTCTCACTGCTGGAGTGACACTGCCACCACCTGGCGCTTTTTTTTCCCCGTGCTCAGAGAGATCTTGGAGCCTTCCTCCCACCTCTTCCACGGTCTCCATCAGACTGACCACAGCTGTGCAGGCAGGAGAAAGTGGCAGTGGCCACCCAGGAGACTAAAGCAGCACAGAGACAAACCTCCATGCTGTCCCCCCACCAAATGTCAGCGTCCCATATCCCACTCAGCTTCAGCCCCAAGCCCAGGGTAGGCTCCCAAAGCTCAGGGCTGAACCCAAAAGGCTGCCCAGGAACCACCACCGTACCTTCACTGTTCCGAACATCTCATCCTTTATATGACCCCCGCCAAACTCCTTCTTCACTGTCGCTCTTGTGGCAGCGTACAGCATCTTCAGCCGGACCTGCACAAGAAGGGAGGCAGCCAGTGCAGTCAGAGAGGGGATCCTGCACGGCGGGACCAAAGAGCAGCATCTCTGCACAAGAGGTGCCCGATGCTTGTGGCCGCTGTCCCACCACCAGCTCCGCAAACCTCAGCCCTCCCTGGGAGCAACCGCCTAATTTCTATCCAGGCTGATTTCCAACCACAGCATCTCCAGGTAGGGAGCAGCCAGCAAAACCCATCAGCACTAGTTCCAAGACTGCTGGCGCGCAGTGCAGCCTCGCCAGTCACCACCCACAGTCCGCTGGTTTATTCTGCGCTTTGCTTTCCCACCCCTGAGCTCCAGCATGTCATTTCTCACCTGCACCTGGGTAAGAGGAGGAGTAAATAAGTAAGTCTCCTAAAAGGGACTTTTGCCTTTCGGCACTGCTTTTGCATCACTCTTCTGCAAAATGCAGGGAAGAGCTTTGGCAAGCGCTCCTTGGCACACTGGTCTTTTGCAGTAAGACCCTCCACAGTTTGTTGAGAGATATGGCTAAAAAAAAATCTATTATATATATACAGATGTATATGTACATACACACACGTGTACATGTACACACATGTACACACATATAAAATTACATAAATTATATATCACATTATTTCATTATAATTGTATATGTGTGTATATATAATAATATATATTCATTAGATCTATCTCAACGAACTGCAGAGGGTCTTTTTTATATATGCATGTTATAATATATAAAATTATAATAATAAATATATTTGTTATATAACATATATTTGTTTTATAATATATAATAATAAATATATTGGTTAAATAACAATTATATTTGTTATAACAAATATGTTTTCAATATATATGATAAATCCACTTATTAACATGGCAGTAAATCTATATAGCACATAGATTATATAAAATATGTAACAGCAAATATATAAATAGTTATATATATATGTGTGCACGCGTGTGTATACATGACAAGCACACATGTTAACACGGCAGTAAATCTCTGTCCCACTGAAAGCCCGTTGGGGAGATGTGCTCAACAAGACAGCATTTTTCAAGCCTTACCGCTGAAATCCTCAAGACTACCATCCCAGCCAGCCAGCCCTTTTGTGCCCGCTCTCCAACGCCATCTCTGACTCCACAAGCCAGCCAGCAGGTGTCAATGCCAGCCCAGCTGCACCCAGCTCCAAGGGAACCAGCCTGCCTGGCTCTTTTTAAGGCTGATTTTGGAGCTGGGCCCAGAGGTGGGCCAGCAGCCGTGTCAGCCCTGGAGCAGAACAGGGCCAGGCTGGACACATGGCCAGGCGAGTCGGTGCCAGCAGCAGCTCTTCCCAGCAATGCTTTTGGCCAGAGCTGCAGTGAGATGTCTCCATTCTGGACCCGTGGTCCATACCACTCTCCCCTCTACATCCCAGTCCCTCCACCTCCTTACGGAGCACTGCAAAGAGGACAGAGACACAGTCCTAATGTATCTTGCTGTGTCTTAAAAAAATTCCCCCATCCCCAAAGTGGTCTTTACTTCCTCTTAACCGGGGCATGGTGATGGAAGGTGTGAATGCTCCCCCTCAGCCCCAGTGCAAAGTCAACTTGACCAGCATCTCCTCCACCCTCCCACCTCCCAGAGCATGTCCATGTCCCCACGCTGGGGTGTCACAGTCCGTTGCGGTGCTCACCGGAGAGCTGTCGGGGGACCAGGAGATGAAAAGCCACTCATAGCCCTGGGCATTCTGGCTGTCCAGGCGGTAGAGCACGTAGCATGGCTGCTGCTCGTCCAGCAAGGGCAGCACAAAGGCATCATAGTCAGCATCCCAGTGCCGGGACAGCTCTTTGTGGGCTCCCAGCACAAGCTGTTCTGGAAGGAGAAGATGGAAAAGGTGGTGTTAGATGAAGGCAAGGCTCACCTTGCAGGACCACGTGGCAACTTGTCTAAGGGCTCGCCACAGCTCCAGCACTGACAATGATGCTGTCCTGCAGAAAAACAAATGATGATCTCAAGCCAAGCGCAGGAGTGTACACCCCCAGGGGTGATCTCTCAGGAGATGCCATTGGGGCTGTGGCTGCTGTGGAGGGGCTGGCTTTCTGCCATTATCCCACTGTCTCTGGTCAACAACCTCCTCCTCTCCCATGCTCCTCACCACCAAGGTCTCCTCTCTGTGACCATCTGTAGCCTCCTTCCACTCTGCTCCTTCCAGCCATGTAGTCCCCAACCATCCCTCCCTGCTCACAGGGGAACGCAAGACATCTTCCATCCCACCTGGACAAGATCTAGGGGCACTAGAATACCTCACCAGGGACATGAGGGACCATCTAGATTTGGGGTGCTGAAAAAAATAGAGGTCCCATAGCAAAAGCCAGGACAATGAGTCAAAGCTGCTCTCATCGGATCCCCTGTAACCTCAGAGGGGTCAAAATCAGAGCTGATACCCAAAGCCCATGTCTGCAGGTACCAGAGCTGTCCCAGAGACCCCAGCCTGCAGGGGGACCATGCTGCCAGGAGAGTCCCAGCTTCTGGAAACAACCTACACATTTCATGCACATGGTAGAGTCTCG
The DNA here is from genome assembly GCA_013400535.1 of Scopus umbretta. Taxonomy (NCBI): domain Eukaryota; kingdom Metazoa; phylum Chordata; class Aves; order Pelecaniformes; family Scopidae; genus Scopus; species Scopus umbretta. Next base: position 25,938 of record VZTL01054489.1, read on the forward strand.
AGTATGTGAAGGGTATTTTTTTCAGCTGCTACGCCAGTGGTGGTGGAGTTGGCATCCAGTGGTGGTGAGCCAGGCAGTGCTTGGCTGGGATTTAAACACTGGTGCAGGCATCCTATGAACATGAAAACCGCCCCCATGAGGGTCAAGCCAAGTTTTGGGATGGCTAGATGGAAAAGTGATGATGCTGGAGATGATCAGTGTAGGTTGCTGAAAAACAGCCTGTATTTTTATTCCATTTTTAGATGCAGAAAGGTCTGGGGGGAGATATCAGGACTCAAAACAAGATGTAGGAAAATCAAGAAGTACCAAATGAAAATAAATTTGGGCCTTGGACAGTTGGCACTCGAGGGGATGCTCAGCCTGGCACATGCCCTACCTGGACCTCTGCCCACGGCGCCACTGCTCACTAGGAGCTGGGGAGCCCCTCAGCTGGCGCACAGCCCTCTCCCTCCCAACCCATCCAGCTCAGCAGCCTTGAATCCTGTGGTAGAAAAGTTTTCAAGGAAAACAGTTGACAGATAAAGAGTTTGGGATGAATTACTCTTACCCCCCGCTTTCCATCCAAGCAGAGCATTCCCCCACTGACAGCAGCTTACCCCTTCCCTGCCCAACACTGCCCTGCCACGGCATCTACCATCACACGCTGAATCTGTAATTATTTGTGCATGAGGGGAACATGTTACCAGTACAGTAACAAGGACAGCAGAGAAAAAGGTACTGAAAGTACTTTACCTTCAGCAAGACTACCTGTTTTGAGAAAGCAAAGCATAAAAACAACAATGTACCCCTAAAATAAACATAAAGCCCTGCAAATGGATTTGTGCATCACGAAGACCTGGGATCCCGAAGAGACTGCAAGGAATCTCACCCAGACAAACCCACTGGCAGCTCGTGGGTGTCTCCATCTGCCAAACATCCCAACACCTCATGCATGAGGCAATTGATGCTGAGTCACTCCAGGCTATTCCCGGGCTGTGCCCAAGCTGGACTCTGGCTGTGCTGCTGCGAGCTGGCAGCCTCCGGCTTTCCCCTGGGCTGGAGGAGTCACTTACTGCCCTGCCTCCCACCGGGCTCTTCGCAGTTCAGCTCAACCCCTTCAGGGCCAAATTTTCCTCCCTGGGAAGCATCAGGAAAGGGAAACCCAGAGAAGCTGCCTTTCAGCAAAGCATCATCATCAGCGCCAGCTATTTCAGCTCCATTTCTGCAGGGTGTTGCTGCTGGAAAAAGCGCAGCTGGGAGCGTTTCTGGCCCTTGAGGTGCCTCCAGCACTCAGCTGCAGGCAGGCTGCCTTGCTCCAAAATGCCCATACAAGGCAGCCCTGCCTGCAGCTCTGGCAGGCGCCATGGGGGGGGACAATGCAGGAGCCATGAGCCTGCAGAGCTCAATGCACAGCATCACCTACACGCAAAGAAACACACCCAACAGGGAAGTCCACAAAGCCAACCTTGTCCAGAAACCCACTGACAGCGAGGAGTAGAGCATCATCTAAAAACACATTGGGCCACAAGCCCCTCTCATACAAGGAAACCATTGCTGAGCCTTGGTGTGCAACCTGCTTCCCCCCAACTCCTTCTCCATCCAACCTCAGCTTCTCCCAGCAGTTCCCCATAGGCAACATCAGCTCAAAGAGCTCCCGGGGGTTGCTCAGCCACAGCTGCTGTCCTGGGGATGCCCAGACACAGAGCATCTGCTGTAAGGCTCCTTGCACCATCTTCCTCTCCTTCCACCCACCATTGCCTGCTCTGACATGGCCTAAGACTAACACCCTGTACGGCACAAGGTCCTCTGCAAGCCATTGAGCAGGGCCAGAGGCTCCACTCCCACATTCCCTATACAGGGCAGCTGCTATGTCCTCCCCAGCCAGCTCAGGCCACATCTCTTCTAGCATGCTTGAGTCCATCTGTCCAGCTGTGATGTCTGCCTGGCCACTCATTACTGCCTGAAGGTCCTTCTCTGGTGCGTAGCAGCAGGCTGATGCCCTCTGTGTTACAGAAAAGAGTAGTGACCCAGAGGGACCAAGCACCTTGTCCCAGGTCATATGGGAGAGCAGACAGGAGGTCCCCTAGCCAGGCTGGTGTCCCCAGCAGAACAAGCCCTTCAGCACAGAGATGCTCCTGGCTCTCCTCCCTCTACCTGCCTCCACACGGGAGACCCAGGCTCTGCCATATCTCAGAGGCTTCTTCAGACACCCAAGCTCCTCCAGAGCTGCCCATGGCTGGTCCAGGCCAGGGGGAAGAAGCCAGCAGGGTGGGGGAGTCAGACTGGGAACCACAAAGCCCTGCCGAGCAAGGTTGGTGCATGAAGCAGCTGCTGCAGCCAACACATCACACAGATAAATATATCCCATTCAGCCCGAGTGGAGATGGTGGGACATAGCTTCCATGTGATGGTAGAAAGTCTCCCTTGCTGGTGTCACCAGACACAACCCAACGCCCTAGCATCCAAAGTCCAGGCTTAGGGGCATCCTGACTTATCCTAATGCAAACCTGACTCCTACTTTTTAAAAGCAAAAGGAGCCAAGAGACCAATATTGTTGTCAAAAATGCTCCAAAGAAACAATGCAGATGTCGCATCCCAACACACAGGGACCTCACGGAGGACAAAGCCAATACTGCTGAACCTTGCAGCAGTCCTGCTGATGCATCCCATGCGTTTCAAGTCACACCACTCTTCCAAATGGGGCTTCAGAGCCCCTCCGAAGGCCAGCGTGGGTTCCTTACGACCACAGGCTCCTTACAACCATGTCCACCTCAGCATTTGCAAGCATGGTCCCCGTGGCCCACCCAAGGGAGGTGGTGACAGCAGCTTGGCAGGGCATTAACATCACCACTGCCATGAGAAACAAGTCATTCATATGCAATTGTGTGAGGCCAAGGTGATGGAAAACCTACACCACGGAGGCTCCCTGCTGGGATGCTAAATCACTGTTTTGCTCCAGTTGCTTGTTTGATAGATGTAGAGGCCACCCAAAGACACCTTTCCACAGGGCAAACACAGGCAGGTTGGCGCCAGCCTGCAAACTGGGCTCGAGCACCCCTATGCACAGGAGCAGGGGCGGGATGGATGGGTTTCAGAGTACAGCATCCCTCACGGGATGCAACTGGGGCCCTGTGCTGAGCCCTGCACCAAGGAGCACCCCCCTGCCCACAGCATCTCCTTGCCTGCTATGGGATGCCACGTCCAAGGAGGAAGTTACTGTGCATCACCCCCAACCACAGTCCCGCAGCAGTTTCTCACAGGACTCCCGTAATAAAATTTCAACACAGTGGCAGCAAAAGTCCCCGAACCCAGCACTGATCCCGGACACCAGTGTCAGTCCACCAGCAAAGTCACTGCTCCCCACCAGAGATGCCCTGGGACTCCAATAACTGCTCAACAGCACACCCAAATTTTGGGCTTGGATTTCAGCTCTGGGCTGCCGTGTGCCAGGGAGCCCCAGCAGAATTTTTCTTGGGGATTCCAAAAACACAAGCTGGCACCACAGCAGCAAAGAGAGGCAAAACAGAGAACCAACATGGCATAAATCAAAGCACTTAAAAACAGAACTTACCATCCTCAATGATGACCTTGATGAGTCGAACTGAACCGTTTCGGGCTTTGGCAAAAAAGTCCCTTAATTCCGTGGTGGCTGAAAGAACCAGAAACATCGTGATTAGATTTAGCAGTCAAAACGGACACTGGGCTGCTCGGTGACTGGCCAGGGAGGGGAGCAACTTGGCAGGATAGGAATTTAAAAATTAAAAAAAATAAAATCTGATGCCAAAAAAAAATGGTAATAAAAATAATAATACAAAACCCAAACAGCTGGGAGCAAAGTGCTGTGTCTCCCCAAGGCATCAGAGATAAATAGCAGCTGGGAGCGCATGTGATCCAGGGAACTTGATACTTGGCCTGGGTGAACATAATCACCCAAATTTAGACGATGGCTTGGCCAGTGCAGGCAGAGAGAGCTCAAGTGACAAGTTTATTCACTTTACAGAGCAGCAGGCTTTGCATGCTGGGGGGGGCTGGAAGATGTCCTGACATGCTGTGATGTCCCAGGCTCGTGACATCCGACAGGGATGCTGCTCCTGAGGAGGCTCGGGACCAACACAGCTCCAAACTGGAGGCACTGGTTTGAAGCCGAGCCCCTGGAGAAAGGAAAGGCAGCAGCCCCGGGATTTTGCTCCAGAGCTGGTGGGGCTTTGGTTGCAGAAGGCTTTTGGGAAGTATTTTGGGGAGCCACCTTCTTCCTCATCCCCCATCCCTGAGCACCAGGCACCAGCAACCAGTCTTCAGCATCCTACCTGGAGGCAACAGCAGGCAGGCAATGTTGAAGGGGCAGCGCACAGCCAGCATCAGAGGCTGAATCTGCCCACCCCAAAAGCATCGCTGCTGCAGAGCTCCCCATCCCACCCAGCACATGCTATGTGCAAAGGCAACACCTAAGAGATGCAGCTTGAAGTGCCGAGCCCCCTGACAAGGAGCATCTCCCAGCCCAGTTCTCCATGAAAGCCCCTTCAGTTACGTGCCTGAGCCCCTTCCTGGATGCGGCCATGCAGCCAAGGGTCCTGGGAGTTTAAAGGCTCAGGCAGCTCTGCGCTTACCAGAAATATCAAAGAAACCAGCATTGCAAAGATCAAGAGGCCTGAGCAGATGCCCCTTTTAGTCCACGCCAGGATCTGTGCTCAGAATCACCATCAGCAACCACCTGCTCCTGGCACTTTGCCATGCCACCTCCCCATTACTGATCAGTGTGCTGGAGCAGCCCACAGCAGGAAGGAGTCCTGCTTTGGTCCCCAGAGCCTGAGAGCATCCACAGCCAAGGCACTCTGCAAAGAAAGCCATTGCCATGTCAGCCAGAAAGGCGCAGTGGCTGGAGAAGCTATTCCTTGCTGGCAGAGGCCGTATCTGTTCCACTTCAGTCCCACTGCCAGTGGGTACCACCCTTCAGTGCAGCCCCGCGGCATTACTGCGGGAGGACATTAGCCATCCATCACTCACCCATGGGACATGCGGGGCCAACGGCTCTGTCACATGCTGGTGCCCTCTGTCCCCTGGAGGCAGACCCTGGGCTGGGGCACCGCCCAGGCGCATGTATTTGTCCCCGAGCACAAACGCTGACAATGCAGGCAGAGAGGTGGACAGGTAAGTCCCAGGGAGCCACCCCAGGGAACACCTGCTTGTCCCCCTCAAGCAATACAACTGAGATCCATCTGCCCCACCAGCTCAAAGTCTGCCCTGATCAGAGGTCCAGATGGTTCTTCCTCCCACAGAGAGAAGAGGCACAAATGAGGAAGAGCTCCCAGGCTGGTATCCTGCAAACAGCAGCGCTCCTGTACAAACCCAGAGATGCCACCTCAGCCTCACCTTGCGAGCACGCAGACACCCCAGCAACGACACATCAGTCCCTAATGGCATTTTAGGGGACACACACAGAAGGTTTGCTGGGGTTATCCCACCACAAGCAAGCCATCCTTCTCCCTCCATCAGCATTGAGGCACGTGGCTCTCCCAGTCCCCAGCACAGACCTTCACCCTCTCCCAGCATCGGCTGGGAGCTGAGCCCACTCCTGCCATTTCCATGCAAGGCTGCTCCGATATTTTTAGCCCCCCTCCCTGCTGAGAGCAGCTCTTTCCTTCCGGCAGCATCTGTGGTTATTGCAAACACACAAGGCAGAAGAGGTGGAGACAGACATTTATACAGCCAGGAAACCTTGTGCAGGAGACAAAAACTTCTAAGCATTAAGCTTTGCTGACTCCTACTGCACTGCCAAAATAGGAGAGAATAATGTTGGTCTTCTAATGTTTCTACAGCATCAGCTTTGCAGGAGAAAGAGGAAACCTCTGCAGTGTTAACGGGCCTGCAAATCCCTCTGGGCTGACCCCATCCTTCCCACNATAAAATTACATAAATTATATATCACATTATTTCATTATAATTGTATATGTGTGTATATATAATAATATATATTCATTAGATCTATCTCAACGAACTGCAGAGGGTCTTTTTTATATATGCATGTTATAATATATAAAATTATAATAATAAATATATTTGTTATATAACATATATTTGTTTTATAATATATAATAATAAATATATTGGTTAAATAACAATTATATTTGTTATAACAAATATGTTTTCAATATATATGATAAATCCACTTATTAACATGGCAGTAAATCTATATAGCACATAGATTATATAAAATATGTAACAGCAAATATATAAATAGTTATATATATATGTGTGCACGCGTGTGTATACATGACAAGCACACATGTTAACACGGCAGTAAATCTCTGTCCCACTGAAAGCCCGTTGGGGAGATGTGCTCAACAAGACAGCATTTTTCAAGCCTTACCGCTGAAATCCTCAAGACTACCATCCCAGCCAGCCAGCCCTTTTGTGCCCGCTCTCCAACGCCATCTCTGACTCCACAAGCCAGCCAGCAGGTGTCAATGCCAGCCCAGCTGCACCCAGCTCCAAGGGAACCAGCCTGCCTGGCTCTTTTTAAGGCTGATTTTGGAGCTGGGCCCAGAGGTGGGCCAGCAGCCGTGTCAGCCCTGGAGCAGAACAAGGCCAGGCTGGACACATGGCCAGGCGAGTCGGTGCCAGCAGCAGCTCTTCCCAGCAATGCTTTTGGCCAGAGCTGCAGTGAGATGTCTCCATTCTGGACCCGTGGTCCATACCACTCTCCCCTCTACATCCCAGTCCCTCCACCTCCTTACGGAGCACTGCAAAGAGGACAGAGACACAGTCCTAATGTATCTTGCTGTGTCTTAAAAAAATTCCCCCATCCCCAAAGTGGTCTTTACTTCCTCTTAACCGGGGCATGGTGATGGAAGGTGTGAATGCTCCCCCTCAGCCCCAGTGCAAAGTCAACTTGACCAGCATCTCCTCCACCCTCCCACCTCCCAGAGCATGTCCATGTCCCCACGCTGGGGTGTCACAGTCCGTTGCGGTGCTCACCGGAGAGCTGTCGGGGGACCAGGAGATGAAAAGCCACTCATAGCCCTGGGCATTCTGGCTGTCCAGGCGGTAGAGCACGTAGCATGGCTGCTGCTCGTCCAGCAAGGGCAGCACAAAGGCATCATAGTCAGCATCCCAGTGCCGGGACAGCTCTTTGTGGGCTCCCAGCACAAGCTGTTCTGGAAGGAGAAGATGGAAAAGGTGGTGTTAGATGAAGGCAAGGCTCACCTTGCAGGACCACGTGGCAACTTGTCTAAGGGCTCGCCACAGCTCCAGCACTGACAATGATGCTGTCCTGCAGAAAAACAAATGATGATCTCAAGCCAAGCGCAGGAGTGTACACCCCCAGGGGTGATCTCTCAGGAGATGCCATTGGGGCTGTGGCTGCTGTGGAGGGGCTGGCTTTCTGCCATTATCCCACTGTCTCTGGTCAACAACCTCCTCCTCTCCCATGCTCCTCACCACCAAGGTCTCCTCTCTGTGACCATCTGTAGCCTCCTTCCACTCTGCTCCTTCCAGCCATGTAGTCCCCAACCATCCCTCCCTGCTCACAGGGGAACGCAAGACATCTTCCATCCCACCTGGACAAGATCTAGGGGCACTAGAATACCTCACCAGGGACATGAGGGACCATCTAGATTTGGGGTGCTGAGAAAAATAGAGGTCCCATAGCAAAAGCCAGGACAATGAGTCAAAGCTGCTCTCATCGGATCCCCTGTAACCTCAGAGGGGTCAAAATCAGAGCTGATACCCAAAGCCCATGTCTGCAGGTACCAGAGCTGTCCCAGAGACCCCAGCCTGCAGGGGGACCATGCTGCCAGGAGAGTCCCAGCTTCTGGAAACAACCTACACATTTCATGCACATGGTAGAGTCTCGAGTATGTGAAGGGTATTTTTTTCAGCTGCTACGCCAGTGGTGGTGGAGTTGGCATCCAGTGGTGGTGAGCCAGGCAGTGCTTGGCTGGGATTTAAACACTGGTGCAGGCATCCTATGAACATGAAAACCGCCCCCATGAGGGTCAAGCCAAGTTTTGGGATGGCTAGATGGAAAAGTGATGATGCTGGAGATGATCAGTGTAGGTTGCTGAAAAACAGCCTGTATTTTTATTCCATTTTTAGATGCAGAAAGGTCTGGGGGGAGATATCAGGACTCAAAACAAGATGTAGGAAAATCAAGAAGTACCAAATGAAAATAAATTTGGGCCTTGGACAGTTGGCACTCGAGGGGATGCTCAGCCTGGCACATGCCCTACCTGGACCTCTGCCCACGGCGCCACTGCTCACTAGGAGCTGGGGAGCCCCTCAGCTGGCGCACAGCCCTCTCCCTCCCAACCCATCCAGCTCAGCAGCCTTGAATCCTGTGGTAGAAAAGTTTTCAAGGAAAACAGTTGACAGATAAAGAGTTTGGGATGAATTACTCTTAGCCCCCGCTTTCCATCCAAGCAGAGCATTCCCCCACTGACAGCAGCTTACCCCTTCCCTGCCCAACACTGCCCTGCCACGGCATCTACCATCACACGCTGAATCTGTAATTATTTGTGCATGAGGGGAACATGTTACCAGTACAGTAACAAGGACAGCAGAGAAAAAGGTACTGAAAGTACTTTACCTTCAGCAAGACTACCTGTTTTGAGAAAGCAAAGCATAAAAACAACAATGTACCCCTAAAATAAACATAAAGCCCTGCAAATGGATTTGTGCATCACGAAGACCTGGGATCCCGAAGAGACTGCAAGGAATCTCACCCAGACAAACCCACTGGCAGCTCGTGGGTGTCTCCATCTGCCAAACATCCCAACACCTCATGCATGAGGCAATTGATGCTGAGTCACTCCAGGCTATTCCCGGGCTGTGCCCAAGCTGGACTCTGGCTGTGCTGCTGCGAGCTGGCAGCCTCCGGCTTTCCCCTGGGCTGGAGGAGTCACTTACTGCCCTGCCTCCCACCGGGCTCTTCGCAGTTCAGCTCAACCCCTTCAGGGCCAAATTTTCCTCCCTGGGAAGCATCAGGAAAGGGAAACCCAGAGAAGCTGCCTTTCAGCAAAGCATCATCATCAGCGCCAGCTATTTCAGCTCCATTTCTGCAGGGTGTTGCTGCTGGAAAAAGCGCAGCTGGGAGCGTTTCTGGCCCTTGAGGTGCCTCCAGCACTCAGCTGCAGGCAGGCTGCCTTGCTCCAAAATGCCCATACAAGGCAGCCCTGCCTGCAGCTCTGGCAGGCGCCATGGGGGGGGACAATGCAGGAGCCATGAGCCTGCAGAGCTCAATGCACAGCATCACCTACACGCAAAGAAACACACCCAACAGGGAAGTCCACAAAGCCAACCTTGTCCAGAAACCCACTGACAGCGAGGAGTAGAGCATCATCTAAAAACACATTGGGCCACAAGCCCCTCTCATACAAGGAAACCATTGCTGAGCCTTGGTGTGCAACCTGCTTCCCCCCAACTCCTTCTCCATCCAACCTCAGCTTCTCCCAGCAGTTCCCCATAGGCAACATCAGCTCAAAGAGCTCCCGGGGGTTGCTCAGCCACAGCTGCTGTCCTGGGGATGCCCAGACACAGAGCATCTGCTGTAAGGCTCCTTGCACCATCTTCCTCTCCTTCCACCCACCATTGCCTGCTCTGACATGGCCTAAGACTAACACCCTGTACGGCACAAGGTCCTCTGCAAGCCATTGAGCAGGGCCAGAGGCTCCACTCCCACATTCCCTATACAGGGCAGCTGCTATGTCCTCCCCAGCCAGCTCAGGCCACATCTCTTCTAGCATGCTTGAGTCCATCTGTCCAGCTGTGATGTCTGCCTGGCCACTCATTACTGCCTGAAGGTCCTTCTCTGGTGCGTAGCAGCAGGCTGATGCCCTCTGTGTTACAGAAAAGAGTAGTGACCCAGAGGGACCAAGCACCTTGTCCCAGGTCATATGGGAGAGCAGACAGGAGGTCCCCTAGCCAGGCTGGTGTCCCCAGCAGAACAAGCCCTTCAGCACAGAGATGCTCCTGGCTCTCCTCCCTCTACCTGCCTCCACACGGGAGACCCAGGCTCTGCCATATCTCAGAGGCTTCTTCAGACACCCAAGCTCCTCCAGAGCTGCCCATGGCTGGTCCAGGCCAGGGGGAAGAAGCCAGCAGGGTGGGGGAGTCAGACTGGGAACCACAAAGCCCTGCCGAGCAAGGTTGGTGCATGAAGCAGCTGCTGCAGCCAACACATCACACAGATAAATATATCCCATTCAGCCCGAGTGGAGATGGTGGGACATAGCTTCCATGTGATGGTAGAAAGTCTCCCTTGCTGGTGTCACCAGACACAACCCAACGCCCTAGCATCCAAAGTCCAGGCTTAGGGGCATCCTGACTTATCCTAATGCAAACCTGACTCCTACTTTTTAAAAGCAAAAGGAGCCAAGAGACCAATATTGTTGTCAAAAATGCTCCAAAGAAACAATGCAGATGTCGCATCCCAACACACAGGGACCTCACGGAGGACAAAGCCAATACTGCTGAACCTTGCAGCAGTCCTGCTGATGCATCCCATGCGTTTCAAGTCACACCACTCTTCCAAATGGGGCTTCAGAGCCCCTCCGAAGGCCAGCGTGGGTTCCTTACAACCACAGGCTCCTTACAACCATGTCCACCTCAGCATTTGCAAGCATGGTCCCCGTGGCCCACCCAAGGGAGGTGGTGACAGCAGCTTGGCAGGGCATTAACATCACCACTGCCATGAGAAACAAGTCATTCATATGCAATTGTGTGAGGCCAAGGTGATGGAAAACCTACACCACGGAGGCTCCCTGCTGGGATGCTAAATCACTGTTTTGCTCCAGTTGCTTGTTTGATAGATGTAGAGGCCACCCAAAGACACCTTTCCACAGGGCAAACACAGGCAGGTTGGCGCCAGCCTGCAAACTGGGCTCGAGCACCCCTATGCACAGGAGCAGGGGCGGGATGGATGGGTTTCAGAGTACAGCATCCCTCACGGGATGCAACTGGGGCCCTGTGCTGAGCCCTGCACCAAGGAGCACCCCCCTGCCCACAGCATCTCCTTGCCTGCTATGGGATGCCACGTCCAAGGAGGAAGTTACTGTGCATCACCCCCAACCACAGTCCCGCAGCAGTTTCTCACAGGACTCCCGTAATAAAATTTCAACACAGTGGCAGCAAAAGTCCCCGAACCCAGCACTGATCCCGGACACCAGTGTCAGTCCACCAGCAAAGTCACTGCTCCCCACCAGAGATGCCCTGGGACTCCAATAACTGCTCAACAGCACACCCAAATTTTGGGCTTGGATTTCAGCTCTGGGCTGCCGTGTGCCAGGGAGCCCCAGCAGAATTTTTCTTGGGGATTCCAAAAACACAAGCTGGCACCACAGCAGCAAAGAGAGGCAAAACAGAGAACCAACATGGCATAAATCAAAGCACTTAAAAACAGAACTTACCATCCTCAATGATGACCTTGATGAGTCGAACTGAACCGTTTCGGGCTTTGGCAAAAAAGTCCCTTAATTCCGTGGTGGCTGAAAGAACCAGAAACATCGTGATTAGATTTAGCAGTCAAAACGGACACTGGGCTGCTCGGTGACTGGCCAGGGAGGGGAGCAACTTGGCAGGATAGGAATTTAAAAATTAAAAAAAATAAAATCTGATGCCAAAAAAAAATGGTAATAAAAATAATAATACAAAACCCAAACAGCTGGGAGCAAAGTGCTGTGTCTCCCCAAGGCATCAGAGATAAATAGCAGCTGGGAGCGCATGTGATCCAGGGAACTTGATACTTGGCCTGGGTGAACATAATCACCCAAATTTAGACGATGGCTTGGCCAGTGCAGGCAGAGAGAGCTCAAGTGACAAGTTTATTCACTTTACAGAGCAGCAGGCTTTGCATGCTGGGGGGGGCTGGAAGATGTCCTGACATGCTGTGATGTCCCAGGCTCGTGACATCCGACAGGGATGCTGCTCCTGAGGAGGCTCGGGACCAACACAGCTCCAAACTGGAGGCACTGGTTTGAAGCCGAGCCCCTGGAGAAAGGAAAGGCAGCAGCCCCGGGATTTTGCTCCAGAGCTGGTGGGGCTTTGGTTGCAGAAGGCTTTTGGGAAGTATTTTGGGGAGCCACCTTCTTCCTCATCCCCCATCCCTGAGCACCAGGCACCAGCAACCAGTCTTCAGCATCCTACCTGGAGGCAACAGCAGGCAGGCAATGTTGAAGGGGCAGCGCACAGCCAGCATCAGAGGCTGAATCTGCCCACCCCAAAAGCATCGCTGCTGCAGAGCTCCCCATCCCACCCAGCACATGCTATGTGCAAAGGCAACACCTAAGAGATGCAGCTTGAAGTGCCGAGCCCCCTGACAAGGAGCATCTCCCAGCCCAGTTCTCCATGAAAGCCCCTTCAGTTACGTGCCTGAGCCCCTTCCTGGATGCGGCCATGCAGCCAAGGGTCCTGTGAGTTTAAAGGCTCAGGCAGCTCTGCGCTTACCAGAAATATCAAAGAAACCAGCATTGCAAAGATCAAGAGGCCTGAGCAGATGCCCCTTTTAGTCCACGCCAGGATCTGTGCTCAGAATCACCATCAGCAACCACCTGCTCCTGGCACTTTGCCATGCCACCTCCCCATTACTGATCAGTGTGCTGGAGCAGCCCACAGCAGGAAGGAGTCCTGCTTTGGTCCCCAGAGCCTGAGAGCATCCACAGCCAAGGCACTCTGCAAAGAAAGCCATTGCCATGTCAGCCAGAAAGGCGCAGTGGCTGGAGAAGCTATTCCTTGCTGGCAGAGGCCGTATCTGTTCCACTTCAGTCCCACTGCCAGTGGGTACCACCCTTCAGTGCAGCCCCGCGGCATTACTGCGGGAGGACATTAGCCATCCATCACTCACCCATGGGACATGCGGGGCCAACGGCTCTGTCACATGCTGGTGCCCTCTGTCCCCTGGAGGCAGACCCTGGGCTGGGGCACCGCCCAGGCGCATGGATTTGTCCCCGAGCACAAACGCTGACAATGCAGGCAGAGAGGTGGACAGGTAAGTCCCAGGGAGCCACCCCAGGGAACACCTGCTTGTCCCCCTCAAGCAATACAACTGAGATCCATCTGCCCCACCAGCTCAAAGTCTGCCCTGATCAGAGGTCCAGATGGTTCTTCCTCCCACAGAGAGAAGAGGCACAAATGAGGAAGAGCTCCCAGGCTGGTATCCTGCAAACAGCAGCGCTCCTGTACAAACCCAGAGATGCCACCTCAGCCTCACCTTGCGAGCACGCAGACACCCCAGCAACGACACATCAGTCCCTAATGGCATTTTAGGGGACACACACAGAAGGTTTGCTGGGGTTATCCCACCACAAGCAAGCCATCCTTCTCCCTCCATCAGCATTGAGGCACGTGGCTCTCCCAGTCCCCAGCACAGACCTTCACCCTCTCCCAGCATCGGCTGGGAGCTGAGCCCACTCCTGCCATTTCCATGCAAGGCTGCTCCGATATTTTTAGCCCCCCTCCCTGCTGAGAGCAGCTCTTTCCTTCCGGCAGCATCTGTGGTTATTGCAAACACACAAGGCAGAAGAGGTGGAGACAGACATTTATACAGCCAGGAAACCTTGTGCAGGAGACAAAAACTTCTAAGCATTAAGCTTTGCTGACTCCTACTGCACTGCCAAAATAGGAGAGAATAATGTTGGTCTTCTAATGTTTCTACAGCATCAGCTTTGCAGGAGAAAGAGGAAACCTCTGCAGTGTTAACGGGCCTGCAAATCCCTCTGGGCTGACCCCATCCTTCCCACAGCCCAAGGATGCACAGGGGTCTGGAAAATCAGGACTACGGGCAAATGCAACCCTCCAACCCACCTGGAAAATGCTAGGAGTGCCCAAAAGAATTGGATCAACAGCTGCAATGATTGACAGTTGAATGATCGACAAGTGACAGCCAAGTGCTGGGACCTGTGTAGGTACAGAGGAGTTTAAGGGGACAAGGAGAAGCACCGATGCTGTCGGAGGAGCGGAGCGCACAATGGGAAATACCAAAGTCTGCCAAGGAGGGAGAGGCTTTCCAGAGGAGACAGTGGCAGAACTTTCAAAAAAACACAGAGTGGGCTTCTGAGCTTTAATTCTGCTGAAATAATAAAAATAATAATAAAAAAGCCATTTTCATTTAAATGAAAAAATCACTGGGGTGTCTTTGGCGTCCCCTTCTGTCTCTCACAAAGCAGTGCCAAGAGCCAGCAAGGAGGGAAAGGAATAAGCTAGTGAAGGTTTTCAGCATGAGCTCAGCAACTGCTTCATTACAGCATGATTACAACTTAATTGGCACAGCAGACTTGACAAGATGGCTTGTGTGCTGAAATATTAATATAAAAGTCCACAGCCAGCTCTGGAAGAAAGAGGCAAGGAGGATACCTTAACCTGGAGATGGACGTGAGCAGTACCTCCACTCCAAGGCTTCTCCATGCCGGGAAGTCTCCAGGACCTAACGTGAGGGCTGAAAAACCCACATGTGGAGAAACCACAAAAATCAGCTGCTTTTTCTCGTTCATCTCCTCCTGCATTTGACAACGGGGTGAGGTGGGAAAGAAGATGCCAGGCACACATCAGCACAGCCAATGCACAGGGCCAGCTGCAACCATCCTCGTGTCCAGATGGAGAAGGGAGAAGCGATGGGGCAGAGGACTGGAGGGGGACCCGCACGTCCAACTCACCCTCTAGACATGGGTTCCTGGAAAATCCTGGAATGAATAATCCACAAATAAACCCAAGGTGGGCTACAGCCAGCAGGGATCTACCAAGACCAAGTTGCACGAGATCAACCTAGCATCCCTCAGCACAGCCACAGACCTGTGGGCTTCAAGGGTCTCAGCTCAGCTTTCTGAGTGTCTCCAAGTGTTGGAAGCCAGCCTGGGAAACATGGTGGTGCTGAACCTCTACAGCACCGGCACAAAACTGCACAGATAACTCACTCTGGGAGGTATCAGAGGCTGGATTGAGCAAGGGCTCCTGGAGACCTGTGGTAGGTCCAGGTTTAGTCCATATTTCCACTAACACTTCTGGCAATTGAAATAGCGCTTTCTGTAGCTGTAAGGTAGAAAGCTAGAGGAGATGCAAGCGTGCACTGGAGAAGAATTCACCGTTCTCTCAGGAGACTGGAGAAACGGGCTGAAAAAAAAAAGAAATAGGATGAAACTCAATAGGAAGCAAAGTACTGTAACTAGGAGAAGGACCAGCTACACTGGTGCAGGGCAGGGTCTAACAGCTCCAGAGAAGAGAGGTGGGTTGCAAGCCAAGTTCAGGTTAATCGCTTCACATTGTTGCCAGCAAAGTCATTCATGAAGGCATGAACAAGAGCAAGACCACGTTATTTGGTGCTGACAAGGCCGCAGGCACAGCACAAAAATCGCCTCCAGCCGGTGAGTCATGCAGCACCTCGCTCTCCCACCTGTTTGTAGGCTACAGATGAGTTGTCCCCTATTCACCAGCCACCAGCATTTAGCAGTCTGCTAACAGCGTGTCCCAGGTCCCCTCGGACCACAAAACCTCCCTACCCAGCGGCACTTGTGATGGAGGGCTGAGCAGAGCAGGACGTCAGGACCAGGGCACCTAGGCTGGGCAGCTTGCAGCATGGCAGGGAGGTGGCCTTCAGGTGGCCCTGGCCATGCAGACAAGCTGCTGGAGGACAAGAGGAGCTCGTAGTGAGAAGGCACAGCGGTGCCTCCCCTCTCAGCAGCACCAAGCAGGCATGGACCAAAGCCTGAAGATCCCGCACCTCGGGGACCAGCAGGGTGACCAGATCCTTGTACCTACTCAATGAACATGCTGTCTGCAGCCAGAGCAAGCAGCTGCCCTGCCCCAGGATGCGGCCATTTGGATCAGTCGCACTGAAAAGCGTCACACTTCCCCAAAACCACTGCGAGATGGAGCAGCAAGATGGTGCTTGCAGGTACAACCCCACCACAAAAGACATCCCCAAAGCTGAGCCTTTTTTTTATGTTTACAGCCTCAATTAGCTTATCTGAGCAGAGCCAAGCTGTAATGAGGCCAGAGGGAGACAGGGGCACCACACAGTGATGACAGCCATAGCCACAACAACGGACCGGTCTCTCCCTGGGGATGCCAGGGCGCCAGTGGAGCTGCCTGCACAGCCCCTGGGGAAATACTGTGGGGATGGGGATGGAAGCAACAGCCACACCACCCACCACCCCTGCACTTTTCCCTCCTCCATCCTCTCACTCACTTGTTGAGGGACCAACAGGTTTTTGCTTATTGGACCTTTCCCAATCCCCTCCATCCTGATGACAGCACCCAGCTCCCAGATCAATAATACATGCTCCCTGAAACAGATGCCTCTCTCAATACATCAAGTCACCTCGCCCTCCCAACAGGAAACCCGAGCCTCCGGCCATCAATCTTTCATTCCCTGGACATAATCTTCAAGTCTACGTTACTCCAAGTGGCTGCTTCTCTTTCACTGTCCGAGACACAGTCTGTCTGGGATGCAACAGGGAAACTCAGCCAAAAATCCAGCCACGAACCTGGGCAAAACTTGTCCAAGCTCCAGGGATGCTTAGCCAGACAGGAGTCAAGATGCTGATGGATAAGACACCTGCACTATGCACACCTCCCCTGCACAGGCAGCTCTGCCTGACTCCTGCTGGGGCATCCAGGAAAGGGCACAACTGCAACAGGCATGAAATAGCTGTTGCTGCTGCTAAAATTCCTCCTTTTCAGTCTATCCCAGTGTAACTCCATCACACAGAGCCTACAAAATGCACTCGCTGCAGAGCATTTTTCTGCTGACGGACTTGGCTGGCCAGTTTAAGTGCTAAGAGGATTTTATTTCTCACTATGGAAAAAAAAAAGTGTCTTTGCAGGAAATCTTTTATTGGGGAAAAAGCTACAGATGTCAGAAAAAAATATAAAGAAGGGGCGGGGGGGAATCTGAGAGGACACAACCGAAGTTTTTCTCCCAATTTGCTGTGGCTGGGCTTTATCCTGCAGGATTTCACACGGATGACTCCTGGCCCACACTGCAAGTCCCGGAGACTTCCAGCCACCTGCCTGACACCAGCTGTTTGCTTCTGAACACCCAAATTTCCACTTTCGTGCCTGGGACCCGTCTTTTCTACACTTTGGCACCTCAAATCAGAGTTAGTTAACCCTTCCCTTGCTCCAGGGTAGGCAGCACCCACCCTGAAGGCAGCATCGGTTGGATCCAGCTGGCGACACAGCATCCTGGAGCCAAGTATGCACAGTCCTGCTTTGCCTGCAAAAGTTGCTCTTCCTCTTCTCTGTCCAGTAAAGCCACCACTGGGAGCACTGGTTTGGGCATCAGGAGGGACAGGGACCAAGGGACAGGCCCTGGCAGCGATCTCGTTGCATTTAGAGCCTCTCTCGACACATTGGGAATTTCCCAAGGCATTTACTTTACCACATGACTTCAGGTGCTTAACCTCAAGGGGTTTGACATCTCAGGGTATTTGTCAGGTCTTCCATCCAGGCTGCTGCTCCTGTCATCCTGGCATGCCACTGGCTGGGATGTGGGCCATCACCCCAAGTGAGGCATCAACCTCTGAACTGAGAGCTGGCCCCAGAAAAGAGCTCACAAGCGGGGACCGGCTCCTCAAAACCATCCTTTGCTCCTCTGCTCCTTTTTTGCCACCTGACATCACTCCTGCCTGCACACATCATGGTTATGCTTCTCATGAAGCAAATGGCCATTCCTACCAGATGCTTTCCCAGGGCAAGATCCAGTCCTGGGACAAATCAGGGGCTTGGCTATGGATGGGAGCAAAAGTCATTCCCTATCCCCACATCTTGCCACCTCCCCCAGAAAGAGCCAGTACCAAATTCTATTCTTTTGGTTGAAGAAACAACATGTGCTCGATTTCTTTACTTTCTAGATGAAAAAAAAAAATCCCCTTTAAGAGACTTTTTCTCTCTACCCAGAGGTCACAAAAGAGCACCCAGAGGCAACTGGGTGACCTCCCACCAGTATCAAAGCCCGGGTTTAGCATTGCCTTCCTAAGGCACAGTGGCCAGGCCTGGCTTTTAAACTCAAACAGTGAATGCTGTCCCCATCTAATGCCACTCAGGGCAGAAGACAGACTGCAAAATACTTGGCAAATCCTCCTGGCTGCAGTTAAAAAGCAGGTTTCCAGCCCCAGGAAGCCCTCAGCAACCCCAATAACTTCCAATCACCTCTCCAGCCTGGCAGTCTCCATGGCAGCCCAGTTTTCTTGCCAGCACCTTCGAGGGAGCTGCCACGGATACCC
>VZTL01054489.1:44187-57731 GCA_013400535.1 Scopus umbretta
AAAAAAAAGAATAGCCTCTTGCCTCTGCATGAAAGGCTCAGCCCTGATTAAATACCCTGAACCTGTGGCTCTTCACTGCCATTGCTTCCCCTCCCTGGGGACCACCTGCTTCTCCCCAAAGGCCGGGATGACTCGGTAGCATCGCTGTTCCGGGGGCTCCCCCATCACCATGCTCTCACACTGATCTAGCACAGCGTTAACCAAAATTTCTCACCAGCTTGCCCGCAAACCCCCCTAAGCCAGCCAGTGGGTCTGATGGTTATCCCCCCAGGAGTAATTGCCTTCCTGCAAACGGAGGGGAAATGCAAATGAAAAAACAAAAAGCGATGCGTGCACACAAAAATAACAAGGCCCCAGAAACCAGGAAGATGTGGAAAATCCCTCCTCCTCTTCAGCAAACAACAGACCTCAGTGTCTCAGCAGAGGGGATGAAGGTAGCAGCGGGATTGCTGCTCCTCATCTGATATCAAATCTGCTGTCTGCCGAGCAAAGGAATTAATTTGATCACCATACCAGGGTGGGGAGGACTGAACACCCAACCCCCTGCCCCTGGCATGGTTCCCTCAAAGCCTGGAGCACCCCAGTTCAGGATTGCAGGTGTTGGAGGGCCAGATTTGCATTCAGAGAGGAAGCAGCCGCTTCCCGGAAGGGGGACTGTGCAGCAGGGGATGGAGAAGCAGACCCAGAGGAGCCACCCAGAGACATCCAAGGTGCTGAGAAAGCAAGACCACCCAAGACAAGTTATTTTTCATAACCACGGGGAGGTTTTTACACCACCACCGCCTTGGGGATCTGCTGCCTGGGCAGAGCCGTTTGCTCTATCCCCACCCTGCACCGGCTGCAGCTCCTCTGGGGAAGTCCAAGTCCCTTCCCCTTTCCAGCAGAGCGCTGCTGACAAAGCACGTTACGTCCTACGGGCAACAATAACTCATGGCGACTGGTCCCACCAGGGTTTGCCAAGTGGTGGGCAACCAAGGACAGTGAAGGTCGGCGCTCTCGGAGAGCAGCTCAACGGCTTTGTCAAACCAGCACACGACCCTGGCAGCCTTGGGGGTGCCAGGGAGGACAGCATTAGCGGCATAGGGGCAGACAGGCACAGCAGCAAGCAACAGGCAGCAGCCTCTTAGGCAGAGCAACAGGCCTTGCCCACACCCAAACCCCGCAGGAGAGCTCAGGTGGGTGCTGGGGTCCATCCCACTGATTTTTTTTAAATTATTAGTTTGTTGGTTTTTTTTTTTACAGTAGAGGGAACTACAGCCTGAACTTCAGTGTCTCAGCTTAACCTAGAAGCAACAAATTTGAACTCAAACATCCTCAGCTACCAGGCTCCTAGGCAAAGCAGGAGAAACTTCTAAGCACCATCGCTAACCGCTTCTCAACTACAGCCCCTCCAGGAGCATTTGAAAGGGAAGGATGCTGTTGACCGTGCACTCAAGCACCAAAGATGCACATGCCACAAAGGAACAGCAACCACAAACTGAACACCCTCACACAAAAGTGCTGGGCGTGAGGAAGAGACTTGCGAGGCCAATGTCCCAGCTCCCCTCCCAGGGCACACAGTGGTGCTGGATTCGCACCCAGCTGGCATGGAGCAAGGCTTCAGGGGCGGCTGCTCTCACATCCCTGCTCACATATTGATTCAGTTACATAAATTATGCAGCACCTCTACTCCTGATTAATACTGTTAATTGAGTTGGCCGGTGGGGAGCAGGAGGGATATACTGTGAGGACACATCGTCATGCACCAAATGCGCCCATAAATGCAAAAGCCGTCGTCTCAGGGTGCTGGCTGGGTCCTGTAGGGAGTGAAGAAAAGGGGGAGCTTCCCCCCAGATACAACGGCCATGGTGAGCCAGGAATTTATTCAGGCTCTCTGCAACCCCCCTGGGAGGAAGCGCAGCGCTGGGGGCCCAGCATCACCGCAGGAGGGGAGATGTGGCCGGGGCTGATGCGGGGCTGCGGGGAAGCAGATCTGCGTGGATTACGGTGCTGCCGCAGGAGAAGGCGTCTCTGCGAGCGGTGTCACGGCGGTTTGCTGAGCACCAGCCCAGACAAAGGATGCAGGGGAGCCCCGCACCGGCAGCATCCCCGGAGCCAGACCCCCTCCTTCGCCTCCTCAGGGCGCCCAAATGCTCCGAGCCTGGCTCAGCGCCCCCTCCCCCCGGCTACTCGCAGGAACCACTACAGGCTCCTTCGGGAAGCTTCATCTTATCGCATTCATCGTCGCTATCGCGACACGGACGCCGCCTGGCTGCCTGTCGCGGCGGGGCCGGGGGATGCTCAGGGCGCGTCCCCGCCGGGTGCCTGCCGAGGCGGGTGCAGAGGAGCAGCCCGGGGGGGTGAGGGTCCGACCCCTGCCGAGCCCAGCACGGCAGCGGGGGGCTGCGGGCACCCCGCGGGAAGGGGCGGGAGGGGACCAGCGGCTCGGCGGGCGCCGCTTACCGTGGATGCCGGTCTGGTGAGTCATGGCTCCGCTCCGCTCCGCTCCGGCTCCGCCGCGTCCCGGGCAGGAAACGGCTCCGCAGGCAGCACCGCCCGCTTCCGGAGCCTGGAGGCCGCCGCCCGCACCGCCCNCTGAATTGATGCCGGGGTGGTGGTCGCACCCCGCTTCTTCCCCCAACACTGCTCCCCTCGGCTGCAGCCCCGGCCCAAGCACGGAGCGTCAGCCTTCCCCTGGAGAGGGACAGCTCGCAGGCAGAAATCGCCCCTCCTGCCCGCATCTGCCTGCAAGGAGAGGGGCAGTTTCCTTCTCCAGACACAGCAGCAGTGAGAGGTTTGATGTGGCAGCATGTTTTCCTCAGCCCTTCTCCCTCCCTGTCGGTGGCTGGCAGCAGTGTGGGACGCACCTACCCACCTCCCTTCCTGCATTTAGCTGCCTGCACCTTGCCAGCTGCAGAGCAGGTCACCATTGCTTGTGACAAGTGGCAGGGACAGCCCTGCGAGCAGCATCAGGTCAGCTCATCCCCTAATGCAACGATGCTTACGCTGTAATTTTACCACTGGGATGTCACCTGTCCTCTGCTCTGCGCCCTGGTTGCAGGGAGCTGGTCAGGCAGGGCTCTTCCATGGGGCTGCTTGGGCAGCAGTGGGCAGAAAACCCTCTGTTGCAGGGGGAAGGGATGGGGGAACAGGGGGGATGTTTGGGGCAGGGGGTGATTTCGGGGGCTAGCAGCACTGGGCGTCCATCCCCTTGCTCCCAGCAAAGCACCTTGAAAACAAAGAGGGGGGAGACCAGAATTTCAGAAATCTCTGAGCCGTGCAAGGAGAGCAAACTCCCATCCAGGAACAAACATTAGCAAGGCTGAAGGAAAAACAACGATGGTGCTTTTGCAATTCACTGTGTCACCAAGGAAATAGCATAGTGTGGGCTGCTGACAAAGGCTGCCTGAGGCCAGGGTGCTCCAAAACCACTTGTCCCTGTGTCCCTGGCCCAGCTTTTTCCTGATGCACATAAAGGACTTGTTATTTGGGTCCCCAGCAAAGAGATCCTCAAGTTTGAAAAGGGAGCAGGAAGCATGGGGCAAAGTGCAGCTATGCACTGTGGCTGCCAAGTACCCAGCACAGCTGGCTGGCAGCAGGCAATGTACAGTACATCTGCATGTCTTACCTGGAGCGTTTGCACCCCCAGGGTTATCAATGCCGAGAAGTCAGAATTCAATGAGGACCAGGCAGCCTGCTGTCAGATCTCCATCCGGAGGAGAGAGCCGGGCCTGGAGGAGGACGAGGAATGGCTGATCCTGTGCTCCACGCAGGTATAGCCCCCAGGCAGGCTGTGCTTACCCTGCTGCCAGCCCTGGTCTGCATCCAAGGGCCCAGGTACAGGAAACACAGGGTTGCCCCATCAGTCCTATGTGCCCACGTGCTGAAACCGCTTCCTTGGATGCATTTAGGGGACCCATGTACCCTACATCTGGCTAGAAAACACCCAGCTCTGCCTGTACATGCCATTTCTACTTTCATGGCCCATGCCTTGCAGCATCTGAGGTTGTCCAAGCCCTTTACTTGGTGCCCTCACCTTTCCTTTACTGTCCTTGCTCTACTTTCAAGTGCTGGTGTGCGTTGTTATCATTCAGGGACAGCTGCTTGAACCAGGCACACAGGATGCTCTCACCTGGGAGCCACTCTGCCTTGCCTCTTGTAAAATGGAGTGGTCCCATTTGCCCTAAACCACAGAGGAACAGCGTGTGAGGGTGGGTGGCTGCAAATCAAGCCACTTGGAGCTTAGATGATGGGTCTGGCAGAGCAGCACATGGGCATCACATGAGTTTGAGCTGTGCAGGGGATTAACTGGCAGCAGGGAAATGTAGCTGGGGTGGAAGAGCCAGGCAAAACACGTACAGCAACATCCTGTATGACCTCTCTCCAGCCCCTGTCTTCCCCCTCTCCGAAGCTCCCCTTCATTATCTCATTCCTTTTCCCCTCTGCAGTTTCTGACTGGTTACTACTGGGCACTGTTTGATGGCCATGGTGGTCCAGAAGCTGCCATCATTGCCTCCAACTATCTGCACTACTGCATCAAGCAGAAGCTGGAGGAGATAGTGGGAGGCATCACAGAGGCCTGTCCCCCCATGCATCTGAGCGGACGCTGCGTTTGTGACAGTGACCCCCAGTTCGTGGAGGAGAAGCACATCCATGCCGAAGACCTGGTGGTGGGAGCCCTGGAGAACGCCTTCCAGGAATGCGTGAGTGCCCAGTGCAGGGCACCAGTCCTGCTGCCCCAAGGAGTCAGTCTGTCCCTGCTGCCCAGGGTGGGCAAGGTCTACAGTTCTGTAGCTCGTCAAGCAGGCGGGAACATTCAGCCATACCTTTAAGCGTGCTGAGATCACGCTGGGTCACACCCCCCAAGATCTGTTGGCAGTGCTGACCCAGAGCGAAGCTACAGTATCTCTCCTAAACTGTGCCCAAGGGGATATGTTTCTTTAGGGATAGATGGTGGCTATTGTCAGACTCGTACAGCACATACAGGTTTGAGATCTCCCCATTCATGCTCCCAAAGCAGTCCTTAATCTAGTAGTGACAGCTTTGTTGGCTGTACTGAAGCAACATGGTCTTTTGCCTTGCTGGTTTCCCATGGCCCATTGGCGATCAGTTTTGGTTCTGGATTTCTGCTGCAAGGCACAAGGCAGCTGCAGAAAGCAGCAGTCCAGTTTATGTCACTCTTTGGACTTGTTTAAACCAACAGGATGAAGTCATCGGTCAGGAGATGGAAGCTACGAACCAGACGGGAGGCTGCACTGCTCTGGCTGCCCTTTATTTCCAGGGAAAGCTGTATGTGGCTAACGCTGGGGACAGCAGGTGAGCCACAATAAAAGGTGGAAGTTGCTGGGGGATGAGAGCTGGGAGATAAGCAAGGTTTCCAGTGTCTTATTTAAGCCTGTGGAAGGTAAATGTACAGCCCTTTCATTTCCTTCCTGCCTGCCACAGGATCTGTTGGATGGATGGATGCTCTCATGCCTTCTGGAAGGGTTTGGGGATTTCGAGGACTAACACTGCCCAGCCACAGGGCAGCATTGGTATGGTAGAGCAGCAGTAAGCTTAGCCTGGAAGGTGTTTAAAAGTGGAAGGTGATTTCAAAGCATCCTAAAGAGCTTCCTCATCTGGCCTTGGCTCACTGTTCTAGCAGTGAGCTCTACCATCGTCAAACCAGGCAGGCTCAGTTTTCTGCTGCACCAGTGCAATTGCAATAGAGTTAAAATACACTGGCACTTTTAAACATTCCTGGGTGCAGAGCTGTTCTGTGGCATTGGTCTGCTGCTGGTTATCCCCCATCCCACACCTGGCTGACTCTGGGGCTAGAGGAGGGCTGCAGTGATGGACACAGCTCAGCTCTTTGCCTCTTCCCCCTCATAGGGCGATTCTTGTTCTGAAGGACAACATTGTGCCCATGAGCTGTGAGTTCACACCTGAAACAGAGAGGCAGCGAATCCAGCACTTGGTGAGTGACTCCTTCCGCGCATCAGACAATCCAGCTGTGGGCATCCCGCTGGGTCAGAGAGGGCTTATGGCAAGAGGACCACCAGCTTTCAAAGGCCACTGTGCGGCCAGAACATGATCTGGCACCAGCCAAGGAAGACTGGGGGCAAGACTCAACCAACAGCCTTTAGTATGGGAGATGGTCGTGTTGTCCTTGGGATGTGCTCTCCCAGTTCTGTTCTCCATTCTGCTGCTGGGAGAGCCAGTCCCAGAGCATCAGCAGTTTTGGTGCCCTACCCCGCTGAAGCAGAACCTGTCCATCCTCACGCCTTCATTCCTTCCTCCAGGCTTTTCTTTTCCCCAAGCTCCTGGACAGTGACTTCACACGCTTTGAGTTTCCACGGAGGTTGAAGGGAGATGATGTGGGCCAGAAAGTCCTGTACCGGGATTACTTCATGGAGGGCTGGTGAGTCCTTTCTGCCTGAGGATAAGGGTGCGGCACAGGGCAGCTTTACCTGTTCATAGCAATGGGGAGGTGAAAGGACAAGGGGTATGCCCCACTGGTGAGAGCAGTGGGCTTGATGGTGCAAAGCTGTGCCAGATCAAGTGAAGGATGAACAGCCTCCCCCCCAGCTGAAGGACTGGGGCCCTGGCAGGGCAGTTAGAGAACAGCTGAGATGGCCTTTCTGGGCTCCTGTGAGGTGAGGCTAGTCCAGGTACAAGCTGGGGAGGAAGGGGAGAGGGAAAAACACCTGGGCATTCAGCAAGGGGTCATCTTCACTGCATCTGCTTCAGCAAGTCACCTTGCCCCGCCTCAGTCAGCTGCCTGTGCTTGGGTGCACTACAAAGGTCAAAATGCTGTGGGCTGGGTTGCACCTTCAAGTCAGACAAATCCCAAATCAACGGTGAATTCTCTGTTCTAGGGGATACAAGACAGTGGAGAAAGCCGACCTCAAGTATCCTCTCGTCCATGGTCATGGGAAGCAGGTAGCTTAATGCTTTACACACTGGGAAGGCAGAGGCAAGTCTGCTGGGAGTCCTCAGTGTCCCTGTCACTCATGGTCATGCTCCAGGGCACTACAACAAACTAGGGCTGCAGAGCATCTGGTGCTCTGGGGCTCTCCAGCATGGCACAGTCCCACAGCCCCGATACAGCAGCTCCCTTCACTAGCACCATGCTGCCTGGTTAGTGTAAAGCAGAGCCCTCTGGAGCAGAGAGGTTGCACCCTCCTCCAGAGTACCTGCTAGCGGAGCAGACGGCAGCCCTAAGCCAGCCTGCCCGTTCCTCGTCTCCTCTTGCACACAAGAACTCATTTCAGATGAGGACTCATTTCATCAGATCCCACTTTGGACTGTTTCCTCCAGCTCTAACTAGTGCCTTTCCCACAAACCCTCTTCCTCAAAGAGAGGCTGAGAAAAGGAGCCTGGAGAGGGAAGGAGGAGGCAGGGCAAAGCAATGACTGCACACATCCAGCATCTGCCTGCTGGCACTGAGCAGAAAGCCCTGTCACCTCCCCCCAGCGCTACAACCCGCATGCGACTCCCTTTGCAAGGAGTCAGTGCAGAACCTCCTTTGCCAGGAGAAAGGACCCCTTCCCCCCCACCCCAAAGCAAGCCAGTTTTCTTCCTCACCGCCACAAATCAAGAGCAGATCCCACCATGGGCTTCCTGAGGTCTGTAGCGTTACCCGGAGTACACGTACTAACTCCAGAGCACACCACAGGCCCCTAGGAGCTGTCCACCGACAGGCAGGCTGTCTCCATGCTCCATCAGGCCATCGCTTCTGACCGTTCCTCCATCTCTAAAGTCTCCAGGGGCTGTTCTGGGTGATGCTTGGAGATGGGTCCTAAAGGCAACACATAGATCAGTCAGGACAAGCCACATGTCAGCCTTTAAAGATGCCACATTCTTCTGTTTCAATACTGTTTTGCTTTGTCTGGGGCCAGGCTCGCTTGCTGGGGACTCTGGCTGTCTCTCGAGGTCTGGGGGATCATCAACTCAAAGTCATCGACACCAACATTGAAGTCAAACCTTTCCTCTCCTGCATTCCCAAGGTCAGTCACAGCACACAGGTATTGCAGGATGGAATTAAACAGGCTGCTCCTCCTCTATAGTGCCCACCTTTTACAGACCTGGCAGGTCTTAGCCATGTGCTTTTTCCATCCCCTATCTCTCTGCATGCTGCCCAGAGAATTCCCAAGACAGAGGAATCTGGAAGCATAGCAGCAAGGGGATGTAAAGGGTTCAAAGTAACATGGTCCCACTTTAAGTCATCTCTCGCGGGAGGTCAGCTGACCCCTCCGGTACATTGCAGGAATTGTCACTGATTTACTCCTGTGGTTTCCAGGTGAATGTATTTGACTTTGCTGTGCATGACATTAAGGAAGATGATGTGCTCATCATGGCAACTGATGGCCTTTGGGATGTTCTGTGCAACAAAGAGGTGGCCCATACAGTCAGGAGCTTCCTTGCAGAAAACAGGACAGATCCTCACAGGTAGTATCGGCCTTGCCATCGTTTTCCCTTCCAGGGACCCTGGTCAGACCAAAAGCAGGCTAAGATCACTCTGCTTCTAGGTCAGCTCTGGCATGACCAAGCTCTCTTCTTTGACTCTGTAAACTGCCTCTGAATCTTTCCCTATCCTAAAGAAACAATTAAAAAGCTGTTGTCTACTATTCGGACAACGCAAAAGCCACATCTCGGTGTTGTTAAGGAATAGTGCCACATTAAGCCAAACCTCGCATTTTTTCCACCCACAGATTCTCAGAACTGGCGAAGTGCTTGGTATGCAGAGCAAGGGGAAAGAAGAGAGGCCACCAGTGGATGCTGGATGACAGCCGTGAGGCATCCTATGATGACATCTCGGTATTTGTCATCCCACTACACAACAGGGATGAGGACTGACCATTAGCATGACATGCAGGATCTCTGTGTCCCCCCACTGCGGTGCTATTCAGCATCGACCCCAGACTGGGGTATTTCTGCTGTGGAAGTACACTCTTCCAGCAAAACCATCTGCAGTAGAACCTGAAAATGCACACCCAGCACTTACGCAGATCAACAAGAACATTAGCTCCTCAAGAACACGCAAGAGAGGATCAGCAGGCAACAAATCATTCCCCTCACTCCTTTCTCTTTGTTCAGCCAAGGAGAAATTGCAACGGGGGCCATGCAAGCTGAAGGTACTATTTCCAAGATACTTGCGGTACAGCGAGACTCAAATCCACGTTTCTAGTGACCCCTCTCTCTTTTTAATATTGAAGAATGAGGACCAATTGAGATCCAACCAGTCTCAAGAGCTGGATTGTAATCAAACTTGAACTAAGTTGTGTAAAACTGGATGGGTAAGCTAAAGTATCCCTCCTGTCCATTTGCTGTAACATGAGATGTACTGAAAACCCGGGAGCTGCTGCTAAGACAGCATTGGCCGTGGCTGTGCCTGCCTGATGCAAACAGGGGAGCAGTAGCCCAGAGCTCTTGAGAAAGCTGCCAACTGCAGGCAGCACCACCTCAGAACAGACAAAGTTAGCAGAGTGAAGCTACACGTTGGTGTGCAGGGGAGTCCTGTGTAAAGGCATGTGCCTTATTGTTATTTAAGTGCATTTAAGTATATTAGCATGTAGCACAATGTACAGATTTCTAACAAATCTTAGTCCACAGCACTTGCTAACGCTTTTTCTATTCATTCAGGTCATTTCTGACAGCAAGGCTGGTTTTGTAGCAGTAGCACTGATGAGAACTGAACTGTTTAAGTGTACCGGCTGATTTAGTAGACAAGCTCCAAGGAAAATAAAACCAGTTTGTTCAAATTTGTCTGCAGTGCTGAATCACAAGTGCTTACACGTATTCCAATAGGAACAGCAGCGCAGAAGACATGCCAAACCAAGTTGTGCCTTAAGCTCTGAAGATCTGCTTCTCAACCAGTTCATTAGCCAGGCAAATTTGGGTATGGATAAGCTTCCCATCTCCCTAGTCCCCACTTTTGTTTGCATTAGTCATTACATGAGTTGCAAGATTGCCCAATGAAGCAGACAAACCCCAGCGTGTGTTTAAGTTCCACAAGGATGGAAATCCAAAGAAAAACCCTCCCCCCCCCCCCTTTTCTTATTGCAGTTTTATTCCTCAGATGTTTTACACAGACCTGAGATGGAGAAAAACAGCCTTAGAAAACTACAGGAGTTTTTGCTTCGGATTTGTCTTTGCTGAAAACCAGTTTGTCACTCAAAGTATTCCTTAAGCAGTACTACCCCAATGGTTAAGTGTCAAAAGATGATTTCCTGCAGTGGGAGGCCTGGATCCAGGAATGAGGCAGCCTTCTCAGCTCATGGTTTAAAGCAAGAGAACAAAAAACATTTCCCTCCAGCTTTCACGTTTCCCTCACCCTCTCGAGTTTAATCTGAAAACAATGCACATGGAGTTTTACCCATGTTAACCTGATACAACTTGTCACTGCCCCTAGAGCAGCTGTAATGCTATAGATACACATAAACTGTAACGATCCAAGTCTCCTGTTACTCCAAACCAACAAGCTATTTCCCCACCTTCCTGCTGAGAAAGGGCTCGGCTTTTCCATCCAGACCACAGGCTTCTGTGAACACCCCTCCACCTAGGGCACCACACCTCAACATGTAGCTGTCACAAGTCTGTTCCCCTATCCTGATACATTCCTATGCAAGAAAAGCCTCTTAAAATGGGTAATTTATGTAGGGATAGCTTCAGAGCATCACAGTTTCCACTACAGAGCTTCTGACTTCCCAAAACAATGGGGCTTTAAATAAAAAAAAAATTAAAAAGATTATTTTCCCATTCCCCCTTAAGAAACCAGCAAGTTGTATCACACCAGACAAATGCAGAATTTACAGCACTCTGTGTTCTCTCTACAAAATATTTATTGGTAACAGCCACAACATTGAATTATCCACATACGTAGTATTTTGTGACAAAGCATAGTTTATGTATTTACACTCATCTGGCAGATACCACCTAGCAGTCAAACTCCCCGTACCAGCTCACAACCAGAGACCAGTTTCTGAAAGGCTTGCCAGGATCCTAGCCCCTGACCCCAAACGAAGGTGAAGTCTCTTAAAGTGCAAATATAGTCAAGAGGCATTGGAAAAGATACACTGCTGCTTCCAAATTTGTTCACTCAATTGCTCCTGTGTCCCCCAGAGCAGGGGTTGGGACATTAACCAAGGACCTGGGAGCCTCAAAAAAAAAAAAAAACTCACAGAAAAACCCCACAAAAAAACCACCCCCACACTCTCTCAAAGCATAACTTGGGAGAATTACACCTGAAATCTCCTACAGCCCAAGCAGATGTGCTCAGCCACTGCTTATTTAGAGGTGGGCTGTTGAGTCTCACTTCCCCCTTGTTTTGAAGAAAGATCTTTACTTCATCCCAAAGAACATGGCAGGGATTCATCTTTTAAATGTCAAATTTGGAGGGGGGACGCTGTTTCCTGCTTGGCTTTACATAAGGCTGGCCACTTTGTTAGAGCTGGGAGAGCTGCTTTTAATGAAGTCCGTTCCACATTAGCTGACTGCCCTGAACAGCACAGGAATTGTAGTCCTGATACTTTCATAGAAGCTGGAAGCTAAAAGCTTCATTCACCTTTCCTGTCTAACCGTCTAGAAACATGTGATACTCAAATTCCTTGACAATACTTGGCACATTTCCCTCTTTTAAAAGGCAGACTGAAAACACTCAGTGCTACATCAACCAAGAGAGATGTCTTTGCCCGTGTGGGTGGCAACCAGCCCTAGGAAGGCATTCAGCTTTAATTCTGAACCGAGCATTAGTGCTGTGTTGTGCACGAACCTGTAAATTTAGCTTCGCTCCAGAAAGCCACTGATGTTCTTAGTGTACGTGTCCTTCTAGATCGGTCCTTTGGTCCTCTTTTTTCTTAAACATTTCATGCTGCAACACACAATGTTTTACAACACTGCAAGCAGAAGAGAGCTAACAACGGTCTTCAGACAAGCACTCAAATCACATTAGCAAAGGGCATTTTTAGAATAAAAGACTTCCAAATGCTTCCCTGTGAAAAGTAACAAGAAAAATGGCTGGGGGCTATATGTTCATTTCTTCAGGCAACAGAGTTGGTAAAACCCTGAAAGACGATTTTCTACTGAACGCTGAAGTTTAGCTGTTAAAATGCACTACAAACCCCAAATACGTGTATGTTACAAACCACTGCAAAATATGGCTGCTTACAGAAACACCAACAATGGTAAAATAGCACCAAACAGCCTGAAATGCAACAATACCAAGTTGAAGAGGTGGCTGTCGAAACCTAGTCAACTGTGAGTACAGAGATAACCAATTCCCTTTGCACGGGGCATTTATAGGTAACAGTGGGACAGTACACACCGGGAAGAGGGATGCTGTGTAGTAGTATGAATCTCTCATCTGCATCTCCAACAGCAGGCCTGTTTGGCAAGACCGAAAGCATCAGTCTGCTGTTCCCTTCCCTCCTCCAGTCTGGAGGATGGCAAACTCACATCACACACTCGCACCATTACAAATTACACTAAACTCATGTGGTAACATCAGCAGAGGCAAGCCATGGAGCCTAAGGAGAAGCTTCAACCACAGAGTCAATTCAAACATCAAGTTTATCAGACTGCCTCATGCAGGCAAACGCTGCAGCTCAGCATGTGCTGCTACTGTAAAGGAACCAGCAGTGGAGAAGTGCTCATTCCCCATCCCCAGCTCTTAGCACAGCACATTTCCACTGACAAGGGTTGTAGAAGAAGAAAAAGGCAAGGAAAAGCAGAACAGAAGCAGCTGTCCTTCAAGCCAATTTACTTTTCCAGGGAGACATGCTCTTAATTTTATACAGGGTCCCATAGTTGAGACAAACTTTGCTGTAGTACGGAAACATATGGACAACTGACCTAAGGTAAAATGCTCAAGCACTGTTCTCCAGTATGGACTAGCACTTGAGAGCAGAAAGAACATGCCCATTACTGTGCTTGTCACCTTATCAGCATTTTACATTTAGGAGAGGGGAAGCACACATGCCTCGGTGAGGGGAAGAATGGAGTTTCCAAGCTGTGACCCAGCACATAAAGCCAAGTGTGTTTGGAAAGGCAAGAATACAATGAACACCACATTTACACCGAGCGTGTCCTAGCCTGCTGGCGGATATATTTGATCAATGCAGCATTTTAGTAAAAAGAAACTGGAACCAGGCTTGAAGACCAGCTTGCCAGCTTTTCTGTGGCATTTCCCCATAAGCCCCTCTGGAGCAGGAGAGCATGTCCCTCCCACCTCTTTGCAGGGGCGTTCCTTGGCGCAGGGCCACAGCTAAGCAGTCAGCACAGTCACATATAAGATTTTTAAAATTCAATTCTGAAGACCACCTGATAAAGGAAGCATCACTCTTTCAGGGCTATCACTGAAAACCTGCAGGGCCTGTAACAAAATGCATGATGAACTAACTGCACATCAGTTTTATCAACAAAGGTATACAGGTCTAAGCCTGCTGCAGGGAGAATTTAATGGAGCTTATTTACAAACCAGGAGGGGAAAACTGCATCAGTGAAGGTAAACAGCCTAGACACCCCACAATACTGGCCCACATAATATTCTTTAATATCTAAAAGTAAAAAAATATGGCCCATTCCCA
>VZTL01054489.1:57799-97768 GCA_013400535.1 Scopus umbretta
ATCAGCCAAGTTGATACATAAGGAAGATACACAGGCAGACTGTGCTTTCAGTCTCAGTTTGGTTTCTCCATCTTCATGCTGACAGACTCTTTTATTGCTTTGGACACCAACCGGACCTCATCAGTACTGTCTGCACCCTCCAGGATGCTGGCACAGCAAACAGCAGGGAGGCTTCGGGAAGCTCTGGCAGTGGACAAAACCTGTATGGTTTGTTGCAGACTGAATTGCCAAAAAAAAAGGATGACAGGATGTATAATGCATATTCACAGTCACCCACTCCTTCAGCACATGTTCCACTGCAAGAGAATCCAGCATCTGCTGTTAAGTTGAAAACTGTCAGTGTTCACATTTGGCACAGCAGTAACTTTGCATCTGTAGACTGCAGTGAAACCAGAGATCCCAGATGTGAAAAACATGCACTTAAAGGAAGGAACTGCACGTTCCACCTTGGAACGTCAATAGCCTTGTGCACTTACAGAAGGAAAACACACAATTACAGCTTAAAAAGTGACACAAACATTTTGTAAGTGAAACAGACTTCATTGCTCTTAGAAATAATACTGTGTCAGTTCCAACTTCAGCTGAAGGCTGCTGGGCATGGACTGGAAGGTAAGAACATGTAGCATGCTGCTTCTGAACATGCTAGGAGGCTGAGTGGAGGAGTCCTCGCAAAGGAATGCAGCAAATTAAGGTAAGACATATGGAAACACACACAGGAACAGGAACATAGTCTAGGAGTCCTAGGCAATTCCAATACTATGCTTGCAACGATGTACTGCTGTTAGCAGTATGGAAGTCATCTGACAGCATAGGAATTAGTCGTCGATAGTTGGCAACCAGAAGGCCTACAAAAGAGGAAAGAATGAACATCTTTTACAGAGCAGAACACAAACCTCTCCTACAGCACACTACAGGAGCTGATCACTGCTTCCTTCTATAAGCATACAGGCAGACTACCAAAGAAGCAGCAACACCCTCCCAGCAGTTTAAGGTTACAATCCCTGCTTACACTGGTTTGGTTCGCATTGCACGTTCTCCAGAGCAAGCCAATCCCACACAAACTGCAAATACCAGCCATGTGCAGTGACCTAAAGAACTCATACTTCCGTGTGCGTGTTTACTCACTGCCTTGCTTTCATGTGTGTGTTCAAACACTGGCTTGCCAGGTGTGCTGCTTCACGTATCTAATGCCAAGTAAGGCACAATTCAAGGCAGGACAGACAGGGGCCTGGCTCTCACCAAAGCCCAAGGAAGTAACCATCAGTGGCACTGAGCCTTCCCAGATTCATTTCTAAAAGGGTCAGCACCTCATTGAGCTATCAGGAACTTAAAATACTTTCCTTACCATATTGGAACATGCGCTAGCAAAAGTCATGAATTTTGGATTGAACTGCAGACAGGTTATAGGACCTGTGTGTTTCCCATCCAGCACAGCCACCTTCATCCCACTTTCCCCATTCCAAACATGAATCTTCCCATCCTCCGAACCTGCAGACAGGAGTGGAAAACAAGATACACAAGATACATTGGAGAGGCCAGCAGAGAAAATGAAGACATAACCTTTTCTGTCAGAGAACTGCAGGAACAAGCATGCCTCATCTTCATAGCTTAACCTTTAAAATTCCCAAAGTATCACTAGGGCATTTACAAAACACACCCGTATCCAAACAGCAGGTTTGTATCTTTGCACTGCAGAGACTCAACTACACAACACAGTACAACATTATTCTGGCAAAGAGGTTAATTACAGTCACTCAGTAGAAAAGGAGAGCTGACACCATCCAACTAAGGAGGAAAGACCCTTGCCAACTCACACTCATGTGTGAGAGGCCAAAAGCTGGGTTTAAGAGTCACTGTTCACACAAGTTCTCAGTTCAGACACAGGAGGAGATAAGTATTTCACTTGGTAGGCACAGAATCAAGTCAAAGACTTTCCCATTGAAGATAACCAGATTTCAATGCTCTATGCCAAATACCAGAAACTTCACTGAAGACGTCAACTCTCAACATTGCTACACTGGGACAGGTTTTTCACTTTAAAATGGCAGTTTGCAAGCTCTGAGGCTGGGCACTTAGCACTTTTGTAATTCAATTCTGCTTTAGTCTCATTTTAGATAGGATTCCTAATAAAAACGCAAGGAATTTTCTTCCACTTCTGTTTTTATATATAGCCTTTCAGGGAGGAAAAAATAAGCACAAGTTACAATTTAACCCTATGTAAAAACTGAACAGAAATTAGTGTTTTGGAACTTCTTCTATAGTTTTCATTTGGAAGGGCACAAGAGGAAGGTAAATATGTACAATAAAGTGCTCTCCAGACACAGACTAAACAAAGAACCACCCCTCCCCACCTTCTCTGCAATTGGGAAATTCTCAGCCAGAACAAAAAAAGTAGTTTTTCCAAGACCGTCACTCATCCACAAAAAATGAGGATTCAGATAGCAATTACCAGAAAGTTAAACATATTTGTCATACCAGCCATATAAATAAGAACAAAAAGGAAGTGCTAGGAGAGGACAGACAGCACCACACAAATGCATCTGACTTGTGTTCATGGGTCTGGCTGGGCAGCAGAGTGTAGCAGAATATCTGAAACGCTCACCCTGGGGTACCCAACCTGCAGCACCAGGCTCTACAGAAGCTGCAACTGCTTTTTGCCACCTACTTCACTCAAGAGTCCCTCCTGCAGGGGCTGAGAAAGGGGGCCTGGGCCAGAGGAACCATGCTGGGAGCCATCAGGCTGATGCCTACTGCTTCTATCAAGGGTTAAGCAGAGCTTATTCCACAGACATGGGGATTTACAATAGCCACATGAACAAAATACAGCTGCCCCAGCACCTCGACAGTGCAGGAATGTCCCCAGGAGGTGTACAAATGCACCAGACTATGAGACCAATTGCCCAAGCACAGACAGGTGCCTTGTTCATCAGGTAATGGAGGGCAGGCCACAACATACAGCCCCAAAACACTTTCAGAGACAGCACGTGAGTGCATCTTAGCCACAGGGTGAGGATCATTGATGTAAATTATGTGACAGATCTCCGCACATTACAATATTCCAAAAAAGATAAGAAACAGGCAAACTAGTGTTCATATACAAAGGAAAAAATAAAAGTCTTCTTGCAGGGTCGTTTACATTTCAGTCTAGAAAATGCTGAGTAAACTAACAAAACAGAAAACTGTGGATGCAAAGAAAGCTTACAGCTGCATTGTATTATTTAAATACATTCTGCTTCCCAGCACAGACACAACTTTAGTACTACATAACACATCTAATTTCAGAGCACTGAAATTCTTACCTATCATGATGAACTGAGAATCTGGCGTGAACGATGCCTCCAGCGTGACAGCCTTACTGTTGTTATAGCCCTACAGCACAAAACAGGAGAATATGTAGTAGAGAACAAGTCCACAGTAATCTTGCAACCAAGGGTACCGGCTCCCAAAACGAACACCAAGTTTCAAGCAGGTAACACAGGCATGCTCACCCCAAATGTATGCAGGACAGCTCCTTTAAAGGCATCAATCAGTCGAATGAACCCTCCATTAGTCGATATGAGGATGAGTTTACCATCGTTACTGAACTTCAGGCCTGTCCACTCACATGTTCGATCATACTGCATTTTAAATGTAGCAAATGGCCCCTTCAAAGAAAAAAATGGAAATATCTGTATGCATTACTGCTAACAAGAGTCTGCTTTCAACCTTGTAAGGTTTTTCAAAAGAAAATCTGTAGTCCTAAGATACCAAATGAAGGGATCATGGCAAAAACATGTCACTGCATGTCTGAGTTTCAAAGTACAAATCCACAGTTTTCATAGCAAGAGAGAGCCACAGTAGCGTTTCAATACCCAATAGTCCGATACTCTACCACATTTAACCACAGAAATTAATTTAAGATAGGATGAAGTTCTCAAACAAGGCTTCTAAGTGAAGTTAGGGAAAAGAGCTTCAGCCAGTGTTATTGCCATCTGACTTTTTGAAAACCATGGAACTAACTATGCTCAGTGCTTAGCCAGTTTAGCTGCCCACTCAATTACAGTTTCCTTTGAAACTTCCATCCTTTCTGACAATCCTGGCTCCATCTTTGCCAGTGTTCTTCCAGAATAAGCAGCAAGGAAAAAAATCCAACACACCAAAACCCAACAATAAAAAAAAGCCTAAGAGGAGTTTGGAACAGGTTAAAGAGTCAGCAGAAGTAAACTTTAACATTGGTTCAAGAGTGGATTTCAGAATTTGGTGATAGCATGCACCCCTCTCTGTCTGTGAGGTGTGTACTTACCAAAAACTCTCTAGGTGCCAAGTATGCACCCTAGATAGTAAACTGGAATAAACAAATCCAGCCTTGAAGTACTTAGTTTAGACTACTTCTTGCAAGCTAAAAAGCGTAAGAAGTTAGGATAGCTCACCTTGTCGAAAGAACGGAGATCGTAAAGCTTCACCATTTCAGAATTGACTCCAGCAGCAAAAATCAACCCTTCTGGGTCAAAAGAACACACAGGCTTCCCCTGGAGATGCATTAAACCCTAGAAAACAGAAGTAGCTCAAATTATTTTGCAAAACCGATGCTCACATTTCTATCACCACCCTTTGAGCCCACTGTGAGCAGTACAGCAGCCTATGGGTGGAACAACTGACTTTCAATTGTAAATACTGAGGTTTTACAGAGGTTCAGAACTCAGCTTCTCAAAGCAACTCTGACTATTTCGGGTCACCATACAGAACTTCCAGTTTGCTGCAATGACAAAGTTTACATCAGAACAAATCAAGACTTCATTTGAGCTGTTATCCACTCAAGAAGTACCTAGAGAAGGGAAGATGATGTGGCTGTATTAATAACCATACCAGACAGTGCCACAAAACACTGCTGCTGGGACTGATAGCAGTGCTCCAACAATTATGCTTGCAAAGGAAGGGGGAAAAAAAGGATTTTGAAAGCAAGTAGAAACAGCCAGTGAACACCGCTGCTGAACCTTCCATGCCTGTTTAATGAAAACTCATACCTTCTGGAAGCCAATGGACCTTATGTATTAAAATTGACAGATTACTATCAGTGCTTATTTTTAATGTTAACTTTTCCTTAACTCATATAGTAGAAAAGACATGGAAAAATTTGGTATAAGGCAACAAGATATACCATTTTCTGTATCCTGACTGGCAGGTCTGTGTGTGTTAGCCAAATGTCTTTTGTAACCATATGAACATAAATAAGAACACATCTTTGATTAAATCAACAATACACATTGAAGAAGTTTCTGCATTTCTGAAATACCATTCTTCTCCAAAGAAGTCTAGAGACTTTACTACTTCTCTCTTCTTTCCAATTTAAGTCAGTTTTCCCTGTGATCTCTGAAGGCTAGGCAGTAAGCTAGCCGATACTCAGGGCCCTCACAAGTGGGACATCTCTGGTTCCCCGATAATATTTCTAGGCACTACGGCTGCCATCTCATGGGCAAATTGAAAATTACAAGTAACACTTCCTCAACCTGTTTCCCAAACTTTGCTGGATGCAGCTTCCAGTTACAAGCCCTAGTTTTACCATTCCTACAGCTTCAGGCATTAGCATAAATCACAGAACTGCTACTGAATTTACAACCCTGTCTCATCTGTGGCAACTTCGAGATTGAGATTCATCCCAAGGGAAACTTACATGCTGGCATTAAAGGCATACTCTCAGAGAAAGGGAAAATTGTAAGATTTCTTCGTTTTAAGACAGATAAAACCATTTTGTAAGAAATGTAACCTTTTCTTCCTTTTGCATTTACAGTTACATCATCTGGATTAAGTAAATAGCCCTCTCTTGTAAGCAAAATGGTCCCAGTGAGATGGGAAAATATGAGAGCACAACACTACACGTCCACATAAAGGGACAAAACAGCTCATCACCAATAAAAAGTGGAGATTCTACTCCTAGGCTTTCATTCCTGCCCGTTGCCAGCTCTGGTACTCTTCTCAGCCCACACAAGCCTGCTTCCACTAAAAAAGGTAAACTATTCTAGCAAAATAAATAAAAATAAATAAAAACAGGGTTTTGCCTTGCTAGAAAGTTAAATCTACTCACAAACAGGTCTGATGAACAACAAAGGTGATGCAAGGAGGGGGTAGACCATATGGCTGCTGCGTTACTTTAGATCACCAGTTTCTTCATCAAATTTATTTGCATCAAGGCTTCAATTTTAAACACACTATAAACACTCAGATAAAATGCATCTCCCAATGCCCTTTCTGCTGCCATTCCCAACCCAGGAGAGATGCTGGCTAAGAGAGTACACTCTCTGCATGGGGTAGCAGCCTGATGATCAAGCTGATGACACCCAGCTCTTGTTTCATCAGCTGTGGGTGTTATTTCTTGCTCTTCCCAGCGCCTCTCCGGCAGAGATATAGGTGAAAGAGAGTGGTGTTACACAATGCGACATACATATTTCACAGAGATTTGCGATCAAGGCTCCTTCAGCATTCTAGGAAGGTGTCAACACTAAATCAGAAGCACATATTTCTGGCTGTATTTTTGTTTTGTAACAAGCACACACCCATTTTTTTGCCTTCTAGCTGAAAATGCAGCATACTATGCACATGAATTTGATATCCTACCTGGCAATTTGGAGAGCGGAGATCCCAAAGTCGAATAGTTTTATCCAGGGATCCAGAAATAAAAGTGTCATCCACTGGAGACATTGAAAGAGCAACCACTCTGCAACACAGAAGACCACATGCATCAGAGACACACAAAGAAAGCGTGTCCTACCCCAACAGTTGCCTACAAGCTCGTAATTGCCATGAACAGTTCTACAAAACCAAAGTGAATCGAGTATAACTGAACTCAAGCTCGTTGCAATCATTATTTCAGTTTCTCCTATTCTGTCCCCAAGCCACATCTTACCTTTTTGTATGCCCTGGGAAATACCGAATGTATTTGTTGTCATGCAGGGAGAGGTATCGGATTGTATCTGAAACCATAAACAAACCATAAGCTTTATTATAACATAAACACAATGTTATCTAAAAGTGGTGACACAGTAAACTCTCTCCCCACAGCAACAGCAATCTTGCCATGGTGAGCCAGTCTGGTCATTTGATTTCAGCTCAGACTTTGAAACACAATCAAGTTAGAAACAGACATAAAGCAACTTGGTTTCCAAGGCAGAATTGGAAATCAAGCACCAGGAAAGATACTTCCCACAGTCTGAAGTCATATTACATGTTAAAGGCAAACTGTCATGTGATTTACGCAAGTTAATTTCAAAGCTGCTAAAATTTAAGTACCAGTAGGTTTTACTCACAGAATTGAGAGTATCAAATTTACGAAGTTGATACTACCACTTTTTTTTTTTTGCTATACAGCATGAATCTTGCTGCCTTACCTATGTGCACATCCAGCAAATAAGCCTCAAACTAAACAGTAAGCATAGGAAACGTGTGAATTCTAGCATTTTGCCATAGAGGAGACAGAAATATGAACTTCAAAGCCAGGACAAGACCATTAAAAAGTAGCAAATCTCTTTTCTTTTTTTGAATCTGACAATCACCAGCTTCACACATTCTCTGCACTTTGAGCAGGTTAGCTTTGAGAAAAGGACAGAGTAGTAATCTAAAGCATAGTCCACTTAATGTATCTTAAAAATACATTGGATAAATCAGAGCATCACCACCACATTTCTCACATGGTAATTTTATTCTGCATATAAATGAACGTACCAAGAATAGCACAGAATTTTGGAAGATGCTGTTAAGACTTTCTCCTGAGATTAAAAGAAATCTTTGTAAGAGGAAACAATTACTGAAAGCACAGAAACCACTTTTTAATCTTTATGTGCAGATCCATCTGAGTGATGAAACATGAAGAGCACAAGTTAAACTCCTGATATCTGAAGGCAGCATCAGCAAAATCCCTTCTCACACTAGTTAGAGGACACTAGTTTAAGCTATTGCTGGATGGAAGAGAATGGCATTATGCACCTGCACCATACAGTGCCAAGAGACTCCGTACTGCTGTAACAACAAGTCCTGCTGAGGCTCCAAAGATAAACTGAGGGAAAAGGACATTTTCACTTTTGACTCAGAAGAACAAGAGCCAACAGGATGCAATATGCACAGGGCATTTTAACACTAAAGGACTACTGTGTTCAGAGCTTTTTGAAAGGCTCATTCAGCAAAATTTTGTTTCTGTGAAAAAAATGATCGAATTACCATTTTTGCCTGAGGTTTCACATCAAGCTGAGATCAGAGTTCTAGACCACCCTGCAGTATTTGACAAGAAAACTAAAGCTGACTGATCAAGCTGGAAACACGATGCTGGTGACATACCATTCTGAAAGGCTCTAAGTGACCTGCGATGACTACCCAAAACATGTCACATCCCATCATGGCTAGAACCGATATGCTTCAAAAGCATGCTGTTAAAACACATCTCTAGTTTTCAGCGCAAGAACTGTCATTACCTGATTTCCGAAGTATCCACGCAGAATTTCACCCTCCTTTGCTAAGGAAGCACTGGGGAACTGTGATCCTTTGTGGTCCTTTTTGCTGGCAGTGCTCTGTCCCAGGCAAGGCAGTGGCCTGTACAGTTATCTCCTGTACCGGGTGGTATCATAGACCCTCAAACTGTACAAACTACTACCTCAGCCTGGAATCAGGCAAGAGGAACTAGGTTCAAAGGTCTTGAGGAAATCTTCAGAAGCAAGTGGATCAGAACCAACTCCAACATACAAAATGCTCGGGTGCAAGTGCCAGCCCTCCTATAACATGCTCCTGGGTTAATTTTCCCTCCCAATAACTGCGTTAACAGGTTAAATACAATGCACCTTGCCCAAGACTGCATGCATTAGGGACTGCAGAGTATCTGGACCCCTACAGAACACACTGCTGGTTTTATTAGGCTTGCAGCTCATAACAGCAATAAGAACTTTCATATTCTACCTTTTTTTTTTCTTCTAGTTAAGTTTTTATCATAATGCTAACCTGCAGGATGAAGACTCTGAAGTTTTGGTTCCTTAAAGGCTTACCAGTGATTATAAACAAAAACTCACCACTCAAAATGGCATTAAAAATGGTTAAGTTGTTAATTGTTAATTAATTGTAAATTAAATAACTGCCCAGTCAGAAATGTGATGTAACAAAGTAGTAATTTAATAAATAAAAAAAGGTAGGCCATGAAACAGACTAAAAAGGCAAGTGCTTCCCGTCACACTTTTAATCCTTTTACACCATTAAATTCAATTCCATTGGAAACTTCCTTGTTTGTCTAGTTTCAGGCCAGCTTGTTCTAGTTTAACCTGACTTCCTAACTCTTTTAACTTCCATCTGCTCTAAATTCACACTTTTTAAAATTCCTTAGGTAACCGAGCACACACCACAAGGCACCAGTTTCTCTATTCTCTGCAAAGGAAAAATCAAAACCACTGTTCCGGAAATTACTATGAGTTTACAAATACAATGTTAAAGCCCATTTATAAAGCACTATGCTAAGAGACTTGTTCACTGAAAAACTCTCAAACACTGACTACAACAAACAAAACTGAGACAAATTTGAAATTAACACTAGCTGTTTCCAACCTTAGAAAGTATTGCCCGATAGAAGAATTAACGTACCTATCTGTGCCAGTTCTTAAATTTGAATTTTAAATGAAACTCAAATACATTAATAGAGAGCCTGTCATGAAGCTCTAGAAGCCCTTCAATGTAACCAATTTACAGAGTGTCGCTATCACAGACGCAGACCGTGGAGAAATGGCATGAAAATGAGTTTCTGTCTATTACATGGGAAAAACAGATTAACGGAAGCAAAGCTAGTCTCAGAAGAGCTCTGTGAACTCCTCCAGGCTTGGCTGGTGATCTGCTGAGTTACCTGAACTTCCTGCCCTCCCTGCTGCACACAGAGAACAGGAGAACATTCCCTTCCTTAGCACTTGACTTGTGTGCGTATCAGACAGAGCTCTGGCGTTTAGCCCACCTTCTGGCCACGTGCTCCTTCTACCTCATTTCACACATAAGAAATTAAGGCATGGATGCTGGGGGCACTGGTATCAAACAGCAAAGTGAACAGCAGAATCAAGAACTGAACTTTTATCGCACTAACAATGTTTAATCCTGTAGTTATTGCAGCAACGAACAAAACAAGTCGGCACGCTCAAGGGAGTATCACCAAGTTGTGCATTAAAGTTGAACATTAATTCCTGTGTCTCTGACAGCATGTTTATCACTGAAAAGTTGTTCTAATTTTCTTCCCAGCTCTTTAGAGCTATTTATCCAGGCATATAGTTTTAAGTGTAAGAAGATTAAATATGCTCAACTCCAGTGGATCACTTACCATCTATTTTGTTGGAGCTGTACACAACAGTGTTAGCAGCATGTGTGTATCTGATGAGGTCCACTCCATACTTTTTACTGTACAGTGTTCTCTTTGGTCTGTCAGAAGGAAACAGAAATAATTGCACTCACTGCAACAAAAAGCTCAAACCAAAACTCACCACATTAACAACACCCGTTTTCATTGAGATATTACAAGATTGTTTCAAGTAGCCAGATCTTTGTACACAAAGGATTTGATTTTCAAATGAGCACCTTGGTGCTTTCTCCAAGACCATCTCTAGGCTTAACACCT
Organism: Scopus umbretta; assembly: GCA_013400535.1. Taxonomy (NCBI): domain Eukaryota; kingdom Metazoa; phylum Chordata; class Aves; order Pelecaniformes; family Scopidae; genus Scopus; species Scopus umbretta. The sequence goes on from VZTL01054489.1 coordinate 68,400, forward strand.
GCAAAACGCATTTATTTGTCTCCTCTAAAAATTCTTTTTCCCCATGTCTACTGTAAAAAGAATACGAGGGACTAGCATAACGAGCCCTTAACGTCAAGCAGCATAGCCTCATCTTTCCCTTCCCCATCCAAGTCTCTAATTCATCTGCTGCGTATTTTAGATTGAGAACAATTTGTCTTTTTGTTCTATGTTACTTCAAAACCTAAAACAGGGTGTCTCATTCAGAATAGGTTTTCTCAGTATTAACACAAACATGTATATATATATCAGTAGTCTAAAAAAGCAATGGTAACACAGGGACTCTCAAACTACTGGAGAATTATACTCATTGCTAATCTTAATTAAAGCATGAAATTCAAATGTAGCATTTTGCACAGAATTAAAGACATTCTAGTGAGAGTGAAGACAACATGCAGAACTGGATTTTCAGGGGTCTGGTAAGCAAGTAATGTACTGCAGTACCCAAAATTTAAACTGCAAAGTAAACATAGAAGTAGATGGTTAATAATGTATCTTGCAGCAGCAGCACCTGTTCATGCAGTGCAAGGTCTCCACCACCCTTCTTCCCCTTTCTTCCTCAACTGAGGTAGCACAGTGGTTTCAAAGCTGGGCAGTCAACCAACAGGGGTACTGATCAACATCAGAAATAATACAGTCTCTTCCGGGAGTTATTTTTAATCCAGAAATTCATAACTCTGGTTATTACAAAGATTCACAAAATGTTTTACCAACACAAACCAAGGGTGACAATCATGGGAATGGAAACAAACGGCAGGAGCTGTTTAAACCAATACTGCTGCCAAAAGAAAAGTTTATCAGACTACACCCTCAGACAAGGTATTTCTAAAATGCTTTTCATTAGCCTCAAACTGACACACCCAAACAAGAGCACGAATTGGAGACTTTTCATATCAGAACAAAAATAGACATTCATTCTTAAAGATTAATTCTCAAACAGCAGAAGCCATAGGGCTTTGACTTCAAACAAACTTGCTGGGGACAAGCTTCCATTAACTGAAAGCCAATACAGCAAGTGTAATTAAAACCCATACACCACCTGTACCACTTGGACCAAATCTCAAAAGATTCTTCCTCCATTCCTCCAGTAGACTTTTAGATCAATTTTTCAGATTCAAACATACTACAGATTGAAAACAGCACATATTTACATGTGCTTTAAAATATCAAATGTAAATTTAAACACCAAAATTCTGTAACATTATGTCTGATAGACTTCCCCATGCTGCTCTCTATAGTTACCTCAGCTACACTGTCAACGAAATTGATTAAAAAAAAAACACCACCACAAAAAAAAACCACAAAAAACCCCACCAAAAAATGCAAAACATACTGAGACTGTCATACCTTGTCTGGCTTTTCCTTGTCTATGAAAAGTTTAAAGCTTAGAAGTTCTATTCAGAATAAAAGAATATACAACAAAGAATACGCAGAGACAATAAAGATTGACAGATGGACAAAAGCACATTTACCAAAAAGAAGGAAAGTAAGTACTTCTGTATTTTAAGAAAGGTGATGTTTTCCTGTAAGCTGATACAAGCAGAAACATGGCACTTCACACAAGACCAACCGCCTGTTCCCAATCGGCTATTTAAAAACACAAACAAGAAAATGAAGTTTTACATATTTTTTAAACAAAACACAATCACTAAACATGATTCCAAGTTTAAGGTTAATCTATCCAGCCCACTTGCAAATAAAGCTATACTGCCAAAGAAAAATGCTTTATGAGATCACAGTCAAATCTGCTATAAAGATGAAACAAGACACAGGCAAGGTTTGTAATAACACCTGTAAACTTGGTTTGAATCACTACTACAGCAGGTAGAACCATCATCCAAAACCAGGCTCACTGATATGTCTAGCAAACACCACGGCTACACACCACGCGTCCTGATCCATCACCTCTTTATTTGTATTAATAATACACGATTGACACATACGAAAATACAAGCTAAACCTTTGCTAGATGACCATTATAGCACACCAGGGCTACAAATTTGCAGCCACGAGCCTCCTGTTCCCAGCCTCAAGGGCTGCTGCCCATCTCAACACACAACTCTGTTCTAAAAGATTTCTGAGTTCATTTTTAAGCCAAAACAGACACAGGCAAGCCTCTTGGTTATGCTTTTGAGCCAGCTTATTGTGAAGGTATTTGATGATGCAGAATGGGTTAAAAAATATTAATTTAGTTATTTACACATTTTGAAATAGAAGTGGAATCTCACGTCCAAAATTATTGGATGCTCATGAAGAAGCAGGACAAATTTTTCAAGCTTGTTGCCTAAGCTCAGAATATACACAATAAGGGAATCTGTGTTTCGATCTTGTCTTGTCAGTCCTTGGATACGCATCACTGTTTAAACTGTCCTGACACTTTTTAGAAGCTGAAGTTCACCGAGATGGGGCGTGGTCATACTCATACAACTCTCATAGCTGTATGGCTTATTTTGGTATGGCAAAACAAAGCAAATTAGGTGAGGGTGTACCTAAAGTATAACCAAACACAGTTGCTTTTTAATTCTACCAGCAGAACTGCTCATTGACAGAGGAAAAAAATCCCCTAATTTTGCTACTTTGACACCGGGAAAAGTTTTAACATTCAGGCCATTTGATGAAGTAGGGTATCTTATACTGAAACCCAGCAAGTAGGACATTTCCTCCTGTCCGTTATATTCATTAGCAATGACAAATACAAGAAGGTAAGAGTTCCATGCCCTTGAAATGCTGGTTTAAGGAAACAAAATAAACTATAGGCCTAAAACTGCCAAATTCCACCATGTCACAACAATGATCATTCCAGGATTTGATTTTTCATCTCCACATGAATCTCTAGTAACAAAGTAACTCAAAGCTACAACTTTCCAGGAGAGAAAAAAAGTGTCCCCTGCATGCCCAGGTACCTCTAAAATCACAGTTACACTTTTAAATGAATTGATAGTACATGAGAAACTTTCGTTTTAATTTTACAACCACCAGACAAATGCATCCTGAAACAGGGGTTACCTTGATGAAACTACTCACATTGCCCTGTAGCACTGCAGCAGATGACCATCGATCTTCTACATTTAACTTAATTAAAGCAAATCCTCTGATTGTAAAGCATACATCAGGACTAGATCGAGATAGGGATGAAAGGACCAAATGCCTCCCAACCCATCAAACTATTCTTTACAAGTTTGAAAAGGGAAGAGCAATCAATACCATCTGCATTAACATCACTCAGCCCTTCCCTTATTGTTTATAATTAGGTTCTAGAATACAATCCATGGCAGACACCATACATATAAAGTTACCTATTCTTACATAAATAAAAATGAAATAATTTCAAAATAAGAGCTCACTCTATCAGATGGGGAACACCAACAACTTTAACACCTAAAGCATGCAAACTAAGTAGAAGTGTAAAATAACATATAAGTGGTCTGCAAAATTAAGAGAATATGCAAGATGCAATCTGTCAAACACAGCAAGTATGATGTCTTAGTCTGCTTGAAAAAGCAGAAGGATTAGGAATACCAAGTTTAATAGAAAATCTACACAGCACTGACACATCTACCTCCTGGTACTCCCAAGCCATTTCTTTTTCATTCCTGAATTACCCTGTCATTTTAATTCTCTCTCCTACAATACACATGCTTCTTTTTCTTTCACTTTCTACAAGTATATGATGCTCTCTAGTTTTGACTTAAAAAAATCACCTCAGAATTGCAACTCTACATCAAGAAGCACATGAAAATTAAAACTTGAAATTTAAAAGAATTTAAAGCAGCCAAACACATACTTCTACCAACTGAGAAAGATTTTAATGGAATGATGACATCATTTGGCTCAGTTTGTTCCAACTCTCACGGAATACAAATGCCTTTTGTGTATGTTCCAAGACATCGACTGCAAGTGTTACTGGTGGTCTTATCTGCACATTTTTATCCTCTGAACAAGAGCACCATATCTCAAGTTCTGTTCAGATTTCTGGGGTTTTATCCATAAAACAGGACAAGCATCATGTGATTAATGAAAGAAGAAAGATAAACTGGACAATTCTGTTCAGTGAGAAACACACACACCTTAATTCATTAATCTTAAGTAACAGAAATGAATAAACGCCTTGATTAAATATAAATTAAGATGTCTGAAGACACATGCAAATAACACATGTATTTTAACCATGCTTTACAGATAAAAATACAACTGGAGAAAAGGATTTAAAGCACAGAGGGCCACCTTTATCTGCAACATTCCCAGACACCGCTTAGGAACTAGGTTTTAAGGAAAACACCATCAAGTTACAGTAAACACACACCGCACCATCTTCACCTTCTGGCTTACAGCATTTATCTAAGAAGTTACACTCAAATTAGGTTGTTTAAAATGACACATCTGTACACTGCTCACAGCAATTGCTTCTGTTTTAACTAGCGAGACTTAAGCCCAGAGGAGCCCAAGAAGTCAAGCTTGCATATTTGTAACAATCCCGAGGCCTGGAAACGTGACCAGACCCAACCCCTTAAGCTTAACAACTATTTAGTTCTCACAGCAGCGAACTCTCTCACACTTGGGAAATTACCATCGCCGGCTCCAGCCTACCAGAGATAACAAGCACAGACATCCGTAGTGCAGACAAAACCATGCTGCTCCCATCTCTGCGTCCCCCTTTAACCGTTTATAATCCCCCCCNGAAAAGCTAAAGCTTGCCAGCCTGCGGACAGCCCTGCCACCTCCTCGGCGCAGTCGCACCGGCGCGGAGCCGGGCACGGCTTCTCTCCGAACGCCGCAACAGGCAACAGCCAAACCGGCGCCCCTCACAGCCCCGCTCTGCCACAGAAACTCCCCCAGCCCTCCCGAAGGCNGGCGGGGCGTGCGCAAGGCCTGCCGGGATTAGGGAGGGCGCAGCGGAGGGAGTGGCCGTCGCCCGGCGGCCATATTGAGCGTGGCAGGAAGGACTGCCTGCCCCCCCTCGGCCCGGGGTGGCTCTCAGCGTCCCCGCCCCTCGCGGGGCCCGAGGTGGGCAGGGGCGATCGAGGGCGGGGCCGGGCCGGGCCGTCACTACCCGCCCCCCCGTGCCTCGCGGGGTGCAGGGAATTCGGGTTGACGGCGTGGCGTCATCCCGTAAAGCGGGCAACGGCCTCGCGCGGCTGGGGGCCCGTCATTTCCGGTGTCGGGCAGGGCCGTACCCCCCTGGCGTCGCTTGGGGGCCGGGAGGGGAAGCCGCGCTCCCGCCCGCTCCGGCGGCGTCCAGGGAGGCCTGGGCGGGCTTTACGCTGCGCGTAATGTGCCCGATACGGAATTTAACGTGTTTTTCCGCGTTTCCCGTGGNGAACGATGGAGTCGTCGTCGCTGCTGGAGATGACGGTCTCGCCGTTGGGGCTAAAGTCGAAGCAGTTGATCTTGTCCGAGTTCTCGCGGAAGACCTTGGCCACGCGGAAGCTCCGCAGCACGTTGTCCGTCAGCTTCATCCCGCCGCCGGGCCGGGCCGGGCCGTCACTACCCGCCCCCCCGTGCCTCGCGGGGTGCAGGGAATTCGGGTTGACGGCGTGGCGTCATCCCGTAAAGCGGGCAACGGCCTCGCGCGGCTGGGGGCCCGTCATTTCCGGTGTCGGGCAGGGCCGTACCCCCCTGGCGTCGCTTGGGGGCCGGGAGGGGAAGCCGCGCTCCCGCCCGCTCCGGCGGCGTCCAGGGAGGCCTGGGCGGGCTTTACGCTGCGCGTAATGTGCCCGATACGGAATTTAACGTGTTTTTCCGCGTTTCCCGTGGTAACTAGCGAGAAAGCAGGATTTGGGGGGGAGGGGCGCGGCCTGCGCCGGCCTCCGGCGGTGCCGCCGGCTCCCGGGGTGAGAAGGCGGGGAGGCCCCTCCCCAGGGGGTCCGCGCTGCGCGGCCCAGGGCGCAGCTCCCTGGCGGCGGGAGCTCCGTCCCGCGTATGTCCCTACCGGCTGCGAGCCCAGGGTTAGAGCCTCCTCCTCCGCCGCCTTTGAAATACACTGTAATGGCTTTCTCATTCTTCCACCCCCTACTCCCAGTTGCATTATTACACGTTTTTATTTCCCAGTATTTTTTAATCTTTTAAAAACCAGCCTCCAAGCAGTGCTGCAGAAGCACCACAGCTACAGCACTACGGTCTTAGAGCACATAAGGTGTCAGGTAAAGATGAGCAGCACATGCTTGACCTTTGAGAAAGACACCTTGGCTTTTGAGCCTGGTGCTCCAATACAGACACCTGAGAATTGTCTTTTTCCTGTCATGGATCTTGATGCCAGGCTCTGTGTTTGTGTTTTTGCACATCTTGTACCTTAAACAGTTATTCCTGGAGTGGAACAGTAGCTGTGAGAATCTCCCACCCCATGAAGATTTCCAGCACCCCACTATTTTAATTTTAGATGAACACCACATCTTTTGTCATTTCAGTCCGCCAGAAACTCAGAATCGAAGAAAAAATGAACCGTAGATGCCTTCATAAACGTTAATTGCATTTTCCGTTCGCAGCCTCCAGAACAGATTTTGATTTTGCTTTTAGAATAACATTGCCCTCTTGTGGTCAAACAGCAGTAAATTCAGGAACTATTGCCAAAGGTCTGCTTCCATGACATTCAAACATGCTTAATTATTTTAGGTACGTATATGATTTAGTGAAGCAAAAAGTCTTCTCTGAGATTACTTGCTTTTACTGTTTGCTTACTAGAGTTCACCGTTACAGGTTTAGATATCTAACCTGATTCACCTTTTCATGCTGTGATGGGATGGCTCATAAGAATGATTCACTGATTTTTACTTTGAAACACAGACAGGATTTTCACACAGAAGTTTAGGGAGACTCAACAAAAGACGCCTTCATTACTCCCGAGAGTCTCAGGGTCAGCTATCCCATTGCAGGTCAGTTCAAAACCTACAATTGATTTTCGTGTGATGAGAGATTTTAGAGAAGCGCAGAACGGCATGCCTCTTGCACACTGTAGACTGCACGATCAAAGCCTGGATTATCTCCTGTGGGCCCTGAAGGTGACTCAACAATACCGTCATAAGACAATTTACTTCAAAACACCTACAATACTTAGTTAAGTTTTAGAGTTGTATAACACCGTGGGTTGTTGATTTGATATTTTGTCACTCCCTTTTTATTCTTTCTTCTGCCTTTCTTCCTAATCATTGGAACTTGGTTTGTCAGTTTATACCAAGCTGGAATTTATCTGGCAGGATTATTGGATCTCCTGGCAAAATGTCACGTTAAGTAGGAATTATGGATAATTCCCCTGCAAAACTAATTAATGGAAAAAAATGTTTAAATGCTGCTTGAGTAACATTGATCAAATGCAGTCTCTACCTATGCATTTCTGTATCAGATACCACTGTGACCTGCACAATACAGACAGACCCATGCTGGCTCAGATGGGTGGACGTGAATTTCAGAGAGATACTTCTGGAAACAATACTGTTCAGGTGAATATATTTCTGTTGGACTCTGCTGGGAGTGGTGATTCTCGGTGGGTAATGGTTATGACTGAAGGCTTGCTGGAGGACTTGTATCCTAAAACTTGGCATCTCTTTATGCGATCTTGAAACTAAGCATGATGCTCTGGAGCATCGAATCTCATCCCTGCTGTTACAACATGGAATCAAAGAAGTGTGGGGAGAAGTGGCCTGTGGAGCCGACTGCTCCACCCTCCTGCTCAGTGCAGGACTGTCACCAGTATAAGATCAGCTTGGCCTTGGCTTTGTCTAGCCAAATGCTGAAAACCACCTAGCATGGAGACCATAGCTTCTCTGAGTGGTCTGATCCAGTCAGTGCTGTGTGACCCTCTCTACAAAGAACTTTTTGCTGATGTCCAACGTGAATGTCCTGACTTGCAAATTGTGGCCATTGCTCCTTCTTACACTTTCTGCCACTGCCAAGAAGGGTTCATCTCCGTTGTCTTTATTAACCACCCTTCAAGTAGTTGTAGCTGCTATTAGGTTGCTCCTTAGTTGGTTGCACCACTTGATTCCCAGCCCGCCCTGAAGGACAGGGATCCTGCCCCAGCAGCAAAACTTCACACTTCTCCCTGCTGACCATCATGAGGTTTCTGTTCTGTTGGCCCTGACCTTGAGTTTATCACAGTTCCTCTGGAAGGTGGCTCCATCAGCACTTCCCCCAAATTAGGCACTCTGTGCTACCATCCAGGTCACTAATGAAGCTGTAGAGTGACACAAACCCCAACAGAGTCCCTGTCAATTACCACCTGTCAGCTGGGCCCTGAGCCACTGATTTCTACCCTCTGAGCCCAGTGGTCAAGCTGTTTTTCAGCGAGTCACAAACAGTGACTTTTTTTCAGCAAACACACACACAGTGTGTTTGCCCAGCCCACATCTCTTCAGTGTGCTCATGAGAATGATGTCAAAAACCTCATTCAAGTCAAGGTAGATTACATCTGCTGCTTTCTGCTTTCCCCATAGCCTCTTGTCTCAGCCTAGAGGGCAGCCATAATTGTCATCCTGTGACTGATTAATATTTGTCGCTCCTTCTCCTCTCATGTTATTGCCAGCTGAGGAGCTCATATTTTTTTGCTACTAATCCCAAAGAGCATGACCTTGTATTTTGCAGTACTGAATTTCGACCCCTTTCTATTATTCCAGTCCTCAAGGATGGCAACTTTTCATCTTCTCTAGAATACTATGATCCTTCCCTGTATTTTAAATTACTCTGATTGCAAGTTGACTCAGAATAAGGAGTTTGAGAAATTACAGCATGAAAGGAAGTAGACTTGGCATGGGCTTGGCTTCAGGGTAGTGCTGTTCTGCGTTGAGCTGCAGAAGGATTTTTTAGTGAAAAAATTTTCTTCCCTGCAATCCCCAGTGCATGGAAAAATCATTTCCAAAAGGTATATAGGGAGTGAAGGGAGTGTGACCTAGAAAAACTAGTAAGATGCATATGTCAAACCCAGTTAATTTTTTTTACTAATGATACTGATCTATATATATAAAATGCTGAACAGAACACTTGCATTCCCTGTGTTTGGCTTTAGGCTACATTCCCCATCAAAGGCAAAGAGACCCTGTTGACACTTTCCTGGTGAGTAAATCAGCCATGAGAGCAACATATTTCTTTTCCAAGAAACATATAGAAAACCATGTCTTGGAAATTAGGACTCCTGGGTTTCCCAGAGCTCAGCATATTCTTTAAACAAGGGTATTCAGACTCCATCCTACTTTCTCTCTTGCATGTGTAGCTCTCTGGTTTCATCATACCCCTTCTGTCCACCATCATCCTCCTTCCCAGTTACTAATGCAAGAACACCATGGTGAGCGGGGGCAAAAGGACTTTTTACCCTGTCTCTGCACACCCACTTGTGTACTGAACCCTTCATAGCTGACCAGTGATGAGCTGGCCCATCCTAGCTGCAGGCATTTTCTCTTTTACAAAGTGTGAATGAGGGAGTACAGTAATTTTATGCAAATCCATGTGCAGATTAAAAAATTAATCAAATTCTGAAATTTTCATTTAAAGAGATTAGTCTTGAAAAATCCCCCATCTAATCCTCCCAGAATAGTCACTTGGAACAAACCTTCACTGCTTTGTTTTCCTCCTGGGTTCAGAGCATCTCATGGAAAAATTTTCTTGTGATGCTTTTGGGACCATCTGGAGCAGCAAGTTTGAGTTTGAGCAGGGCTCACCAGGCAAATTAAAGTTGATATATCAAATGGTAGAAAAGATGTGTCAGTAAGTGGGAACATGGGAGTTCAAGGCAGTAAAATCTCTGCTCTGTTGTACTTCAGGTAAACTCCCATGGCAATGCATGAAAAATGGAAGCGGTAAGCCTTGGTGAGTTTGGCGGTAATTTATGTACCAAGAGGCCAGAAGAAAGTCATGTAGCAAGAGAAACAAGAAGCAAGAGACACTGCTAAAACTTGCTGTGTCTGGTAGTTTACTGCTGTAACAAAGATGTAATCTGTCTTTTAGAGTTTGAGCTCAAAATTATCCTCGAACAATTGGGGTTTGATCCAGTGCCATCTCAAATATTTTCCAAGCCTCTCAGGGATTTTGGAGTTGGCCCTGTACATGGTGGGCCAGCCACCAATCACTGCCACACTGGGGGAAATCCAGAGAAGTCCCGATGACATTAAAAATAAACTAACTTGGACCCCTGAAGATCTCAGTTAAATTAACCATCCCATAGCATCCTCTGATCTTGTAGCACCTGAAATGTTTGGGTTGTGTGATTGCGTTAGCCTGCAACAAGCCCAATTGCCCCAACTTCAAGAAAATCACAAGCCCATGATGCCAACCCTTGAACAAACCTCCAACCACAGCACCTGGAATAGCTCAGCGCTGCCCGGCAATGGCAGAGTGGCCCCTAGAAGGGGGTGTTTTTCTGGCTTTCGAGTATCTGCCGTGGAATGAGGTGCTGGCTCATTTTCCTCACTGCACATCCATGGCCAGCTCATTTATTCACTCTTTTCCTCGCCAGTGTGACTCCAAGTCTGTGGCTCAGACTATGCCCCTCCATGCCCATGGTTTTGGTCTCATGCCACCATCCAATTTACCTGGCAGCTTACCACATTTCTGTCCCCAGTGCCAGGTTGTTTCTGTCTCCCTCTGACTTTGGCTCCTTGCCTGCAGAATTGCTTTAATTAAAAAGATAATGAAAGGTAACACAAACGAGTGCTTTGCCTGTATTTTACCACAGTCTAGCTCCTCTTCCTCCCTCTTTCCTAGAAATGGTGAAAAAGAGGAGCTGGGGTTTTGCTGGTTTTTGTTGTGAGATTTAACAGTGGAAATTTCTGAAGGCTTAGGAGGAGCCCTATGAAGAAAGAGCTTATAACGGTAATGTGTGCAAACAAGTATGTAGATGGTGAACATTATTCATCAATGAAAGCTGAGGAAATTTTCATTTAAAGGGGATTAATCTAAACCCCTTACAGTCTTCCCGCTCTCTCTGGAACAGTCAATTCTTAGCATCATTTTCCTCCTAAGCTTAGCGTGAACTTCTAGAAAACTTTCCAAAAGACTATCTATACCCCAACTCTAAATTATCCCAAGCAGGGACAAAGGGAAGGTGTAAAACCCAAGTCCCACTGGTGCCTGTAGCATGTCACCTTATATCCATATAGAAGAGGGCTTGTTCATCCCTATGTGATTTCCCTGAGAAACTGGGGAACAAAGATTAGTCCATGCAGCAGTATGAGTCACATCATCAACCTCTTCTCGCAGCCCAGATTCCTCCCAGCCAGCAGTGGGAAGAGGAAAACGCAGCAATGTGAAGATGTCATTTCCCCACGTGCAATACACAGCAGCTAACTGGCAGTGATGTCATTTCTAGACCCACTGTCCATGGAGGTAGTCCGAGAGCTGCCATTTAGATTATTTTTCTTTCCAAGGCTGCCTATGTCTTGGTGTGGGGTGATGTTCAGTTCTCTTGATCTTGTTTTTAAAGCCCTGGTAAAATGAGTAGGAGTTTTAGTTTTTGTTAATATCTACAGTAGATTTCATAGCACTGATTTATAGTTGTTCCCTGATGACATGTAATACCCAGTGCCTGAGACTGTGTAAATAAATTACATAAAAATGGATTTGTGGCATCATTAGCAGCACCCCCGTTTCCAAGGGGAGCCTCCAGTGAGCCTGCATGTCTAATCAGAGCTGACAAGGAGCAGTTACACACCGAGACCTCCAAAGCTAATGGGTCTGTGCCAAATTCAGCTCTCTGTTGTGTTGGTGTGAAGTTGGATAACCTCTGACTGCAAGAGGGTTTTACACCAGATTTACTCTGCGTTTACACCTGTGCACTGAGATCAGTGTTGGACAGCATGCCCTACAATCCTTAGAAACAATGGAAAGACACGTGCTGACTTCAGCGGACTCTGGGTCAGGCCTTGATGGTTAAAATATAATCTGAGTTCAGAGTGCAGAAAACAGATTACATGCCTGCAATTGCAATGAAATGCTTTCCAGAGCAAGCATTGGCAGTGTGTACACAAGCGCTAGATGAATTAAGCTGGCGTTTCTTTTTTTCAGGGAGAGGATCGCTTTTAAACAACTCACGCCTGCTGTGTTGTGTCTGGAGCTGGAGCTGAGCGGAGCTGCCGGGAGGGCACATGTGACAGGAGCCGCAGCTGCAGGTCTGGTTGTGCTCAATTCCCCTGGTCTTCAGGGTCAGCCGTGCACGGAAACATCAAGGCAGAGACAGAGCCTGTTAAAAGCATTGTGGCTTTATTTTCTGAAACTGGCTCCATTTAAGCGTTTTCCTCCAAACGCTTCTGCAGACCTGGTATCACAGCTCCGACGAGGTGACTTGGGTCATGACGCACCTCTGTTTTGTAACAGCTTCCTCTGATTGTGCTGTGCTGCCAGGTGAATCGGAGACCTGCTGGGAATACGGAGATGCTAATCTCAGTTTCTGAGAGATATACAGCTGACTTCACTGGTGTTAGCACAGTTACTCTGGCCCTCGTTATAATAGGGCTGAGGCTCAGTGGTTTAAACTGCTGGCAGCACCAGCTGTCATTAAGTTTAGGAGTCTAGTAACGAAGTGGTCAGGACACCCTGTCTTTTATCTCTCCTTGTGACTAAAAGGCCAGTCCTGACCAATACCTAAAGGGAGTTTAGCTAGGTAGTTTATCTGCCCTGTGTTCTGCCTTTAAAAATCTGTTTCTCTTAAGCAGTGAATCTTTTTTTTTTTTTTTTCTGGCAAACCTATGATTGTCCACATAGTTTTACCTGCAAGCCCCCTGTCCAATAGATTTCAGAGCGTGCCCAAGTTTCATTGCCTGAGAAGGTGCTTGTGTGGAGGTTTTAACAGAGCCTTTGGGTCCTTGCAGCAACATAAGGCAGATTGAGACCCAGAGGAGCTGTTAGAAAGCTTGTCTTGCTTAATGATTAACACTTTGCGATGCTATGGGAGTGTTAGGACAAAGAGACCTCTGGACTTGTGAGCTCTCCCAGAAGCAGCCAGCCATTGGCCTTGCACCAAAACACATCCATTTACTACAGAGGATTAACTCTCTCAGGTAATTTGAAGAGGTCTGTGATCAAGTGTGTTGCCCAGGCTGCTTGAGCCTCCAGCACCCTGCCTTAATTACTTAATTACTGTGAGCGGGAGAGATGCAGATCACAAGGATCTTTGATCCTGAGAAACCAGCAGTGAACTTGCTGCCAGTTAATGGAGGGAAGGAAAAAAGCTAGGAGGGAATAGATGTGTCCCTGCTGGCAGGGGCTGCCTTTCCTCTGTCAGGACATCTGTCCTTGAGCAGTTGAGATCCTTTGGCCCGCACTCATCACTGTTGCGTATAATGCTAATACTCTGTGGAGACTAGCTCAAATGGACTTTCACAGACACGGCTGGCAACTTGGCCTGGATCTGAAGTTCTATTTGGGCTCTAAATGTGATTTTAATAGATAATGAGAGGACTAAAAAATAAAAGTGAATGAAGCCTTGTGTTAATTTGCTGTTTGGTGGGGAAACCTCATTACTGGTCAATCTGTGGCCACCAGCAGCAAGGGATCAGGCAATCAGCAAGCCTGTTGTTTCTCCAAAGTCCATGTGTGATGCTGCAGGTACACATAGGGCAATGCACAGCCAGAGAATGAGATCAGCACTTGGCTAGCACGAGGAAAGGAGTTAATGTAGTGAAAAGCTGTTCCACCAGACACCCTGCTCCCTCCAGGACAGAGAGCAGCTTCCACAGTTTGGAAAGGTGTCAAACGCTGAGCAAATAGAAATGATGGTTTGCCAGTGGCAAATCTACAGTGATGGAGAAGCTGGCTGGCAGGGCTCACCTTCCCTGCAAGAGGTGATGGGATTGTAGGGGAACCACAAGCTGACAGGTAGTTAGAATGTGACGCTGTCCTTCCCTCCCTCCTGCCTGGGCAGAGGTTTGAAAATGCTGCTGATATGGCACCTTCATCTAGAGGCAACAGGAACTAGAGCTCCATGGTTCATGGTTTGGCCTCCCTACTCTCCGTGTGACAGCCCTGTCTCTTCTGCTACTGTTCATTTTCCCTTGCAGATTGGAGGGTGCCTGCTGTCCCAGCTCTTGAGGCCTTGCCAGTGTTGGCAGAGTGTGTACAAGCCCACCCCACTGAGCAGATTGACTCAGCCCAGCCGCCCTGCACAGCATGTCCCTCCGTGAGCACGCACTGTCCCTCTTCCGCAGCGCGGTGGGCACCGTCCAGCCGGCTCCGATGCTGAAGAAGGCTGTGAAGCTCCAGGGAGATGGGTGCCTTCAGCTGCTGGTGAAGGGCCGGGCCTTTCCAGTGAAGAGGGACCTGTACCTGGTGGGTTTTGGCAAAGCTGTGCTGGGGATGGCCGCAGCAGCAGAAGAGATCCTGGGAGACCACCTCATTCGGGGGATCATCAATGTGCCGCTAGGCATCCAGGAGAGCTTGCAGCGAGCAGGAATGCAGTAAGGGGGGGCTGTGTCTGGGCAGTTTGTGGGGATAGGCTGCCAGATTTATCCTCTGTAGGATGTTGCTGTGAACCCCTTCAGTCCTTTCCATCTGCCTTCGTTCTGGTGCCCACCCCATCGACCACACCACCCTGGTCTTCAGCCTCCATCACATTCTGATGGCACCAGTGACACAGCCCATCTCTTGCACTGGATGTGCTGCCTCCCCAGCCCTGGGGAAGAGACACTCAGCAAAAGCCAGTTCCTTGTCATGGTCACTTGCCATGCACCTCTGGTGCACCAGGCTCATTTGCCTGCTGAGTCACAGCATGACTGCCTGTGTAGGTGCACGTCAGTGGTGTGATTGCCTCTCTTATCTCACCAGGGAGATGCTCCTGAAGCCACAGAGCAAAATCCAGGTCATCGAAGGTGCCAAGAACAACCTCCCAGACCCAGAGGCTCTGAAGGGAGCAGCTGCCATCCAGGAGCTGGCTGAGGGTCTGACTGTGGATGACCTGCTCCTTGTGCTCATCTCAGGTAGCCTGGGGATCCCAGGGAATGGGCTTTGCTGATGGCCCTCCAGCCGCTTGCTCACACGTGGCCATGCAGCAGGGGAGCGCTCTGCTCTGCTGGCCCTTTCAGCACTGACACTTGCACCTCTGATTTTTCTTCTCCCTTCTCCCGCCAGCCTTTTTCCAGGGGAGCAGCAGGAGAGGGCAGAGGGCTACCTGCTGCTGCAGTGGACACGCTATCTCCCAGCACCGGGGAGAGGCTGAGCTGTGCAGGCTGGGTGCTGCGGTTGTGCCACCACTGTGAGACAGCACCTCTGGGCACAGCAGCCAACTGCTCTCACCCCTTGGCAAAGAGATGCTTTCTTCCTGCCCCCTCCTTACATTTGCAGATGCAGACTTGGAGAAGCAAGCACTTGGTAGACTTGCATGCTCCAAATTTGTGCAGGGGTACAAGTGTGTGTAAGCTGAGATTTGGGACTGACCCGTCTCAGGGCTTTGCTGCTTCCTGGCCAGTGGAAATGACGCCCCCCGGTTCCAACACAATGAGCTGCACACCTTGCAGGGTCAGCCCTGAACACCCCCAGCTCCTGTCTACTAGGCCCCCAGGCCATCTCCAGACCCAGGGCTGTGTAAGGAGGTGGATATCGTGCATCAGAGGGATGCAGCAACGTTTCCCCTAGCCTGAGCTCAGCTGGGTGAGTGGGTGTCACAGGGCAAAAGCATGCAGGGGCTTGGAGCAGCTCTGTAGAAACCCCTTGGTCTCCTCTGCTCAGTGATTGTTTCTCTGTGGATACTGGAGCCTGATCTAGTGCAGAGAGAAGTAGTGCTGTTAGGCAAACGCCCAAGAGACTGGAACCTAGCTGCACTTGCTGGGGATTCCCCTGGGCTTCCTCCTGTCCTTTGGCTACATGGATCTCCAAAAGAGTCCTCAGCCCTTCAGGGAGCCTATACAGGATCTCCCTGTGGCTGTGACTTCCTCTGCATGTGCACTCCCACACAGCAGCCGGTCCCCAACTGCTCCTGCCTCTCAGCTAGATCCCTGGCTATTGACTGAAACACAGGCATTTGCATTTGTTTTTCTTGCTCTTCATGTTTTATTGATGCTGATTTGTCTCAAACCTCTGAGCAGGCTTTGCCTTTTGGCAGTAGCTTTCAGCTGCACTCCTGTGCACATTCACTCTCTGCTCAGATCTTGCTCTTTTCTACTCTGTATTTTCCATCCATTCCACTTTTCCATTAGAACCCTTTTTTCTTAGCCTTCTTTTCCGCATTTCCAATGCCCACTTGTATCAAACAGGATTCTCATCGATGAGGCCATCACCCTGGACTCTGGGTGTGCTTTGTCCTTTGTGTTGCTCTCTCCCCTTTTCCATTCCTCCCAGGCCTAGACGAGTGCAGTTCAGCAGTTTCTGATCTTGCCGCAGCCATAGCTAGTGTTCTTGCACACTATCCTGAATAAATGGAGCCAGCAAAGCAGGCAGTGTCTCCATCTGCTTAGCACTGACTGCTGTGTGAGTTGTGGAGCCTGTGCTCCCTGCTCACCCATCCAGGTAGCCCTTGAAAAATCAGTGTGATGACACACTAGTAGCCTGATGTAGTGGGGATAGTAACTGCTGGCCCTTCTCTGTCATCCCCACAATGCTGCAGGCATGCAGTACCCTGGTCCAGTGAGGTTTACACTGCCCAGATGAAATGTAGCTGACTGCAGACAGTGCAGGGCAGCAGTGGTTAAAACCCATTGGTAAAGACGACTGAATTCTCCAGAGATGTTAGCATAGTTCTCCAACCACCTCTGCCTTCCTGCTGTGCACTGGTGAGGAAAGGCTCAAACATTGAACAGCCTTGCTTTCCTCCTGTCCTCCTTTTTCTGCTGTCCTGTTGTCCTTACCATATCTTCTGCATCCTAGGGGGTGGATCAGCCCTACTGCCTGCTCCCATCTTTCCCATCCTCCTCGAAGAGAAGGAGAAACTCACAAAGATGCTGGCTTCCCAAGGAGCTGCCATACAGGAGCTGAACATTGTCCGGAAGACTCTGTCCTTGCTGAAGGGTGGAGGGCTGGCCCGGCTTGCATATCCTGCACAGGTAACCAAGGGGGAGCCCCTGCTTGCCCAGAGATCACCCATCTGTCCTCAAAATAGGGGTTTAATCAGCTGACCTAAGCATGCTTGCAGGATTTTTCTTCTTACTGAGTGAACAGCCTTTGCATGCTGTTTTTGGGTTTTCAGATTTCACTGTGGACTCAAACTCTCAGGGAGACAGAGGTGGAAGGGTTGGGGGAGTTTAGACTTGGCAAATGTTGGCCATCCCATCACACCACTCTCAGCAGACCCCAGCCTCACCTAGCAGGCACTTCCAATGTGCTGGTGCTCCACCACAGCGCTTTTGAGGCTGGGTCCGACCCTTGGCTCCCCTGGGGTCTGTTCTCAGCATGTGGCATCACTGAACCCACACTAGGTTATTAGCCTGACAAGTGCAGCAGCATGGGTTACATCTTCCAATGTGATGGTACAGCATCAAAGGACATTGTAGATCTGTGGGTTTGAGAAGGACAAGGTGATGCTTACAGGACTATAAACCAAAAAAGGGCCCAGATTGTCCCTGTTCCCATCTGCTTTGACATGGGGGTGGCACAAGTGTAACTCAGAGCAGCGCTTATGCCAGGGCTCTTGTGTTGTCACCTGTCTCTACCTCCCACAATAATCCGTGGATGTTTCTTTTTGTAGGTGGTGAGCCTCATCCTTTCTGATGTGATTGGTGACCCCCTGGACATCATAGCGAGTGGGCCCACTGCTGCCAGCTCTCACAGTGTCCAAGACTGCCTTCAGATACTTGCCAAATACAACCTGCTGCACAACCTGCCCAAGTCAGTGGAAACAGTCCTGTTCAGCTCTCCCACCAAGCCCACTGCTCCGGAAGATTACTCCCATGTTTGCAACGTCATCATTGGGTCAAATACGCTGGCTTTAGACGAGGCCAGACGCCAAGCTGAGGGCCTGGGCTACACAGCTTTAATTCTGAGTGCAGCAGTCTGCGGGGAAGTCAGCCACATTGCCATGCTGTACTGCCAGCTGATCCGCCTGGTCTGCCTGGGCTTCGCTGGCCTTGGAGAAGGGCCCCTGAGTGACCAGGTGAGAAGGAATCTCCTGCGGCTGGCAGCAGAGCTAGATATCCCAGGTTTGAACCTTGCTGAGTTTCTAGAGGCCCTGCGAGGATTAGGGCCTGAAAGACCAGTCTGCATCCTGGCTGGTGGAGAAACCACAGTTCAGCTTCAAGGAACCGGCAAGGGAGGGAGGAACCAGGAGCTGGTCCTGCGCGTGGGGCTGGGGCTACACAGGGCACAGGCTATGGAAGTCAGCAGCCCCCCCAGGAGGTGCGAGATCCTCTTCCTCAGTGGTGGAACAGATGGGCAGGATGGGCCGACGGAGGCGGCGGGGGCCTTCTGCAGCCCAGAGCTAGTGGATGAGGCGCTGCAGGAGGGCCTCGATGTAGAGGCCTTTCTCAGCAACAATGACTCCTATACGTTCTTCAGCCAGTTCCAAGGTGGGCATCACCTCCTGGTGACAGGCTTGACAGGCACCAATGTCATGGACATCCAGGCCATTTTAATTAGAGCCATGGAGAGACCATGAGAGCTCCCTCTGCAGATATCCAGATGCATTTAATTAGGACTGGGGGTAAATGAAGGCATCAACACTGCAGACAAACGTAAACTACTTAAATTAGGGCTCGCTGTCAAGGGTGCTAATATCTTTGACAGAAAGAACCCACTGATTAGACACGAGTGGTTGTCCACAGCAAAAGCAAGCACTTGTAATTGGGATCAGAGGAGGATAAGAGGTCAAATTACAGCCACAGAGGCCGGATTTAACACTTCTGCTGAAAGCCACCACTCTTGTGACTGCTTCAACTGTAGTTAAAAGATGTGGGGAAAGGCCATGGTAGGGCTGCCAGGGAGAGCTCTCGCTGCACCTGTTGCAGCTCCTGTGTCCCCAGCTCAAGAGCAGCTCATCAGGGGGCTTTTGCAGGTTCACAGAAGTGCATTACAATGACTGAAGGATGTAAAAGCAATAGCAAGGCCTGCCCAGCTGGAGGCATGGAGGTACTGGGGGAACACCCATCACCAGCTCCTTGTGCAAGAGCAGTGCTGTGCAGCTCCTCCCACACCAGGGTGCCTGAGGCAACAGAGACCTCAAGCCCAACACACACCCAGCAGCGTGGCTAAGAAGCACGTTGGCCAAAAGCAGCATTTCACCTTGGACACATGACACACGAGGAGTGCACAGTGACACAGAGGGTGGTATACCTTCACTGTGCAGCATAAGGAAGGGGACGACTGAGGTGCAGTGGTGAGCCAGCTGAGTGGAGCCCTTTGCCTCCAGCCTCCTTCCCTCTGCAGGGACATCTTCCCCACTGATCCATGTTGGGAAAGTCTCCATGCCAGCAGTGTGTATGCTATGAGCTTTCACAGTGTTGTTTTCCAACTGCCTAGAAAACAGTCGCACAGCCAGCCTGAGCCACTGACCTTTCTCTGCGCTGAGGCAGAAGTCGCTGTCACTCTGATTAACTCCGCTAATTCTGCAGAACAAAAGGCAAGGAAACCTTCACGCTCGGCTCTCCTGACCCATGCTGCTGAGCTGATCAAAGGGCAAAGCTGCCAGAGTCATGCTTTGACAGGGAGCTGCTCCCCCACATGTATAAAGATGCGGTGGTTGTTGCGGTTACTTCACCCGCTGCAGTGCAATATGTGGGACAGCAGAGATGAGCCAGGTTTCCCAGGACATGTAGCCCACAGTGGGGTGAATTTCAGAAGGGCTCTGCCTGTAGCAACAGGCACGGTGATGGTTTTGGCTGGATATTCAAAGGACTTCAGCTCAGCAGCCAGTATGACCCAACACATCCGACTCCTTTTGAATATCCGTCTGTTTGTTACAGAGCCTAAGTGGGAGCTGAGCTCCTTTGAAAATCCAGCCCTAATTTAATAGGACATGCTTGACTCAGACTATTTCCAGACAGACAGACCGACCTACTCCATGTGGCTGATCTCATCTCGTGACATAAATTCACTGTCCTGCCAACACTGTGAGTTGTGGTGTCTCACTGAACTCTGTTCTGCGCCCCACTCCAAGATGGATTGGAGGGTGGATTTTTGAGGAGGATGCAACACCTTCTGCTTTGGTTTCAAAGCCAATATCTAACAAGCAAGGATATCAGCAGGACTGTCACGGGGCCCAGTATCAATGCCAGGCTGGCAGCTGGACTGTCTGGGCCACAGCCCAGGCACAGTGTTAAGGCACAAGCCTGGGGATTTCAAAACCCTGTCTTACCCCAGTGGTTTAAACTCATCCACACATCTCATTTGTCCTCCGAGTCTGAAGGTCTTCTGTAACATGCCTGAACCTGCTTGCACTGGCAAACAGTTTTGAGATCTGCTGGGGAAAACCTGCCAAGCGTTATAAAGCTTGCTGTGCCCCCATAATGTCAGGTGGCGGTGGTGCAGGAGAGGCTGCTTTGTGCATTTTTCTCCAGAGGTCGCCAGCAGGTCACCTCATACATGCCTGGCATGCCAGCACTGTGGGGGCAATAACACATGCAGTGATACAGCCAAAGAGCACAGGCTGCGGCCGGGATAACTGGCTAAAGCTGGCTCCAAGATGTTAATGCTTCCTGTCCAATTCTGCTCCAGTGAAATCCAGAGTGACTCCGGTTTCAGGCTGGAGTGCCCGGCAGGGGGGTCACTGGTATCTTCAGTAGCAGGTCCGGCATGCCAGCCTGGGCACGCCGCCGCAGGCCCACCATACCCCTGCGCTCTGCCCCGGTCCTGCCCGCAGCCCTGCCACGTTGCGGCGCCCCGTGCCAGTCCTTGGAGCTGCTGCTTGCGCTGTGTCGCAGTCAAGTTCAGAAGACCTTGGGCTAGTGTTCACTGGCTTCTCCTGGGAAATACCTAACACACGTACCCTGAGCAGTGTCCTTGCTTTCTAAACAGTGGCTTTTCACTAATGATTAAAAGGAGTTTGTGCTGGGGAGGCGAGAAGGCTAATAAAAGGTTTGTTGAAAGGATGGAACTGTCTGAAGTGCACTTCACATCTACATTTGCTTGGCCTGCATATACGGTTTTTGTTCGTGTCCCTTCTTTTCTGATGAGGAGATAACAGGACAGGGGGAGGTTGACCAAGGAGACCCAGGTTATAGAAACGCTTTTCCTTTTCTGATGCTTCTACCCGGATAGATCAAAGCTCCATTTCTGAGGGATTGCTTGGGTGAACTTTGTGCACCTTCTGCCTAGGGAGGGAAGGAGCTTTGGAATGTGTGCACTCCTTACAAACAAGGCATCTTTTTATTTCTCTGGACAATGCTTAGCACAGAATTGCCTGTTACTGCTCCAGCCCAAAGCCTGGGCTTTGGGCCTGTGACCTGCAGTCCCTTCACTGACAGTAAAAGACCCCATGCATGGCCAGCATACATTTGGGCCGCACTGGTCGGGTTTTGCAAGGATTTGTGAGGTAACAGTTGCATCTAAAGACGCAACAGCATCGCTTACCTGCCAAGTAACGATTTGCCTCTGGGCTGTCGTAGCTTGTCAGGAGCAATGTCTTTCCCGTCGAGAGCTTGAGTAAGTCACCACAACTGAGCAGGGCTTTGCAGCTTGCCTGTGCTGTCCTGGATGGATATTAGCATCACGTGAGTGTACCCGGACAAATGAAGAAACCCAGAGTGCCACTGTGGTCACACTGAGTAATCCCAGCATGCGGGCCATGCTGGGCCCAGCTCCGCGCCATCCTGGCTCCAGGGTGCTTGCGCCTAAGGAGACAAGTCACATAAAGGGTGAGGACAATAAGAGCTGCTTGGTTTTGATGCTCCCAGTCCCATCCCTTCCCTTCTTATCGGAAAAGCAAAACTCTTTCTACACCCGCCAGCATCCACAAAGGAGGGAGATGGGTGGAGATGGCCAACAGCTCCCTGGCCGCGTCCCTGTACGTGGGCAGGGGACACAGGACAGCCGTTGGAGAAAAGGCATGCCCAGCTGCTGGGCAGGGAGTGGGCGAGCAAAGCCCAGGTGCATTCGGGGTCGATTTGCACTCCTAAGCAGGCCGCTCGTAGCCAAACAGTGCTAATGGCTGGGAGAAGTAACTGCGTTATTAACAGTGTAAGCTTTTGGCAGTAAATTCAAAATCTTGGCTGCCGCCCTTGGCTCTGCTCTTGCCTCTTAGGAGACATTAATATCACAGCTCCCCAGCATTCCCATTATCACTTCATTAAGGATCCAATAATGATAAATGTGGATGGTTTTATTTTGCACAGAGCCTGATTAATGGCTAATATTTCACTAGGTGTTAATGGGGCCCTTCCTTTATGGAGGGATCAGAAGGGGGCTGCCTTTCATCTCCTCCACAAGCCATGTAATTTTCACTATTTTTGCTAATGTGACAGATTTAACATAAACCTTGGAAGAGCAGCTGAGGCCTCTTGAGAAACTTTGAAGAGCATCATGTTTGGGGCAGCCCTTGCTGCCATGGCCGTTCCCCAGCTCCTTTCTTCTTCTCTTCCTCTTTCCCCCCCTGTCCTGCCAGTGCCTGCACCCAGATGCTGCCAGAGACTATTGCCCATCTCCTGGGATAGTGGGGGACAAAAGCAAAGCAGGGGTCTCCCCAGGGATGAGCCCACCAGTGCAGCTGCCAGGGATCTCCGCAGCAGATGCGGTGCAGAATCAGGCCCACTCTTGCAAGGGGGTGCAATGCAAGGAGTGGTTGTGCTGGCCTCACCCCAAAGCAGCTCGGCACTCCTCGCCTGCCCCCCGCAGTGGGCTGGGCAGCCCAAGATGCGGGACAGAGCCCAGGCTGAGGCCAGTGGCCCTCCTCCAGCACCCCAGGAGATAGCTTTGGTGGCTCCTCTGAGGCTGGCTCCTGTGACACAGGGGCTGTTCTCCGCCGTAGAATACCCCGGCGTATTGCACGGCTTCAATCCCTATATGAAGTGGGATGTATAATCACATAGGAATAAAAAGCCATACAAGACAGCAGGCCATGAGTTGCTCCATGCTGGCAGGGCGACAGGCCAGTCCTTCTGCAGTGGCTGCCATGGTCCCTGCTGGGATGGGTGTGGGCCCTGGGGACCCCCCCAGGAGTTCCTCCCTGCCCCTGTGCGGGGCTTTGTGGGGAGAAAGAGGAACCGTGCATCAAATAGACGAGAGATAGCGTTTCAGCTAGGAGAAAGCGTAGGAGGCCCCAGAGCCGCTGGAGAGGGAGCCCGGCGGGGTGTTGGCACTTGCTCCCAGCTAACAGGGGCCTCCCTTGGAGCCGAGACAAAACTTGCCCCGTGGTACACCCAGACCTCCCCTCTGCCCATCCCCATCCCAGAGCATCACCCTCCTGGGGCTCCTCCAGCCCGAGAACCCTCTGCTTGCACCACCACTGTCCCCAGGGCTTTATCAGCCCCACCAACACAGTGGATACCACAACCCTCCAGCACCATCGCAGACACCTGGTGGGGGGAGAAAAAGGAGCCAGCCCCCGCCCTGCAGCAGTGGGAGCATCCTCTGCTGTCTGACTGAGAGAGGAGCCCGGCAGGTGGAGCGAGCAGTTGCAGGGAGCTGTCAGCACCCGGCTGTCAGCGTACAAATCCCCTGGCAGCCCATTAGGAGCAGCTCCCAGCCGCCTGCAGGAGCTCTTGACAGGGGGCCAGGCACCAGCACGAATGAGAGTGGATCTTCTGCTAAGAAGTTGGACGTGGGTGGAATGAAACCAGGGAGCTATTGCTCCAGTGAACATTTACCGAGCAGTGCCAGTATGGCCACCACAGGCAGCCCTACATGCTGGTGTAGGGGGGTGTCCAGGACAGGCTCCCACAGGAGCCCACCCAAGCAGTGCTGGGGATAAAGCCAAGTGGTGGCCAGCAGAAAGGGGGTTTTGTGCTGCCTCCTCTCCTCCTGCCTTTCTCTGGAAGCGGCTCACATCCCAGCAGTGATTCCGGCATCCATGGGATAGGAGACCCAGAGCACTGCCTGTGGCAGGAGGGGATGGGTGGCAGGTGCAGGGTTGTGCAATGCAGTCTGGAAAGGCACCAAGAAGGGAAGAACTTCTTTTAGCAACAAAAAAAAAACCACCACCAAAACCAACCCAAACAAAAAACCAACCAACCAAAAAAAACCAAAAAAAAAACAAAACCAAAACCCATGAAAAACAAAGCAGCAATGCACAGGCATGCTCTTCTTGCTGAGGGCACCAAAAAACCTCTTTTCACTGGCCCAAGAGACCATAGCTGGTCACCAGCCTCCAGCTGAGCACTGTGGCGTTGCCTTGGGCAGCACTGGAAGTGCTGGGCCACCCCAGAGCTATCACCCTGGGCTCCCCTTAACCCATGAGGAGGAACTTCAACTCCAGGCTGCCTTTCCAAGCCATGTGGAAGCACTGAAAAGCATCAATACACTTCAAAACACTCCCAGAAACCTTCCTCCATCCCCAGGGTCAGGGGTTTTTGCAGCACAGCAGGCTGGACTCTGCATATCATCCCTCAAGGGATGCTCCTGCCCAGCCACACCCTGGACGGTGTGTGTGGACCCTGGGCAGGGGTCCCCAGGCAAGGGTGCCCATGTGTCCCCTCCCTGGGGCAGTGCAGGCAGGGGGCTGCCAGACTCAGGGGAAGGGGGTGACATCCCTTGCAGCTGCCCCACGCTGAACGCTTTGGAGCAAGGGGCCTTTTTTTGGTGCAAAACCTTGAGGGCTTGGCTTTCCACATCAGTATTTCATGATCTCTCACCCATCTGCTCCAAGAGCTGCAAAAAGGTGAAGGTTGAGCTACGTCGCTGCCAAGTTTTGGGAGGATGGAAGGGACATCCCCATCCTGGAGGGGGGCAGCCCCCGCTCACTCCCAGCCAGGCTGTGCCATGACAATTGCCAGATCAGGCATCACGGCTCTTCAAAAAGCACAAATCCCACAGCTTTAGGGGCTCAACCCCACCAAAATCCCCAGAAAAACCCACACAGAAGGTGAGCAGCGACAGCCGTCAGCATGGCATGGGGGAGAAGCAGGCAAGTGACCATACCACCAGAGCAAACTAGGCATGTGATGGTGCCACCAGTTCCTCAATAGCTTCTTAACCACCTCCAAACCAAATCGGCAATTAAGAGATCGTCATTTGATGATTTGTACAAAATTATGCATTTGTGAATCACTGTACCCAGGCTGGGTAAGAACACCGGCGGTGCTGTATTTGGGAGTAATTACTCTCCATGAGCATGTGAATCATTAGGTATAATTGCCCTAACAAATAAAAGGGAGATAACTCTAGTCTCTAGCCTAATCTAGCACAAGTGATTTTCGGGGTGAGCTGCATGAAAGAAAACCAGGAACATGAGGAAGAGGGAAAGCAGAAAGGGGAAAGCTTCAAAACCTGAACATGCCATTAATCCCTCCTGCAGAAATCGAAGCCGTCCGGCAGCAATGGGAGTCTCTCCCGCAGGTCCCCACCAGAGTTTGGTGGCAGAGGATTTGCTGTAGAGGGCTCAGGTTTGGCTACACAGGGTTGTCCCTTCCCAGGGCAGCATCCCACCGGAGCATGACTTCTCCTGGCAAAAGTTTCTCTGCTGCAAAAACACAATCAGGTTAAAAAAAGGATTTATTTTGTGGGTGATAGGGGGGCAAGAGTTACTCAAGTCTAACAAAACCATTTTGCTTTTCCCCTAGGAAACACTGGAATAAAATAAAATAAAAAAATTCACCCCACTCGAAGTCAACATTTTGAAATGAAGCAACAATTTTCTTCTCCACTTAAAAATGACATCACAAACTTTTGCTTAAACAAACAAAAAAAACCCCAACAAACAAACAAAAAAAAACCAGCTTTCCCCAAATGACATTGGGGAAATGTTGACTTAAAATTCAGAAGGAAACCCCCCAACCTATGCAGTGAAACATTTCAAGCTGCAGTGAGACTCCTTGCAGAGAAATGGATATTTTTGCAGGGACAAAAAAAGAAAATTGCAAGTCACTACAGATCTTTCATGGATTGAATTTCCCACAGGACAAACCCATCCTTGTAGGCAGAATCACTGCCCTGTCCCGGAGGAAACAGCATCCCCAATACTGGGCAAATTTTCTCAAAAGCCCTGCAAAGCAAAGTAAAAAATTGCTATTGGAGGCTGGGTTTGCCCTAGACAGGCGGCAGGCAAGCGGTGCTGGCTCTATGCTGTCCCCATGAGATGCCAGCACAGGAGCAGCCCCTGCCCAGCCCCAGCTGTGGGGAAGATGCTGATGCCAGGGGATACCAGCACCGGAGCGGGGAGACACAGCAAGTGATAGCAGGGTTTATTCTGCTTCCTCCGGGGCTCCCCACAGTCTCCACAGGGAGAAATGGGATTTAGTCTGTGACTCATGGGAATTCCTGCTTGCTCCGCAGGGAGCAAGACGACTGTGGCTCGTCCCTTCTCTGCTTGCAAGAGGGGCTGGGCTCTGCCTAGAGGTGCTCCATGAGATCTGGCTGTCCCGTGCTGTACTGTACCATGCCGTGTCGCCTCCACCTGCAGCCCTTCTGCTGGATGGGGTTTGACCAGGAGCAATCTGTGCTTGGGTTCTCCCTGGGCTGCAGTTATTGCTGCCTGAGTTTTGGTTTTTTAATAACCCGTAATATGAGAAGCCTTCCCGGGGGAGCAGAGGGATTATTGGCAAATATCACTTCCTATTTAGCAGGCTTTGAGGGGCTTTAGCCACGTGGATTAGCCAGGAGCGTAGAGAGGGACACAAACCACCAGGCTGGGACAGACCAGGGCTGAATCCTTTTAACACAGGGCTGCAGCAAAATCCCACAGACAACAAGTATCCTCCAGCCTCTGAAGGAGAGGGACGGGTGGGAAGGGCTGCAGAATCCTAATTAGCTCTTCGATATTAATGAACTGACACTGAACAAACAAGCCAGCGACGGTGGCTGGCACAGCTCCTGCCGCCACCTCCCAGCCACAAGGCTGCTTGGTGGCACGGCCCCCAGCATGGGGGACAGCCAGGGGCACAGGGACCCACGGAAACAGGGGCAACATGTACCACGATGGAAGAGGAGCCACATGGGCTCGGGCAGGGAGCACGCAAAGGGTACAAGAACACATGGCAAGGCATGCCATGGTCCCAGTCCCCATCTCCACAGCTGACGCTGGGAGATGCCACCGCTTGCACAGGGACACTCACCTTGCCAGGGGCTTTCTGCAAGACCAAGGCTGAGTCACTTCATCCTCAGATGAAGCCAGCAGCCCAGGGATGAGGCACCCCGTCACCAGGTATGCCGGCAGGTGCCCACTGGCTTGGAAACCTAAAAGCCAGCAGCTGGAGACACAAGGCATGCAAATAAATCCCTGTGCTGGACATCTGTGCCTCAGTCCCTATTTAAGGGCTCCAAAAGCCTATGGGGCACCCAGCAGGCAAGCTAAGAGGGAGCTGTGGGGTGCAGGGCCAGGGCTCCATGCCAGAGGTGCTGAGGACATCCTGCAATATCAGTTAGCTCTATTAGTGATTAAATGCTGCTGGTCAGGGAAGGGAAGGAGCCTCCCTCTTGCTTAGGGAGACCTAGTGCCTGACAGTTCCTTTCTTATCTCCAGGGCTAACACCTGCTAAGGGGCAGTGAAGGGTCTCCCTGCACATCACCCCAGCACCCTGGGTGCAAACCTGGGAGCCACCCACTGGCAGCTGCTGGATGCACAACCTAGCCACAGCCCCATCGCTAGCAGAGAGCACCAAAAAAGCATGAAAATCCTGACCCAGCATAAGCTACAGGGGTAAGCCATGCAGAAAGCCACCCCTGAGCTCAGAGTGATGCCAAAAACAAGCAACACAGACAATTCTGTGCAGAGGCATCACTTCAGGCATAGCCCTTGAGCCCAGCTCAGCTCCCACCTGCCTTTACCAGCATCTCCAGCAACAAAGCCTGGGAAGATGTGTAAGTCTTCCCCCAGTGCCCAGTTAACTGGGCTCCACTTGCCAGCACAATCTCACCAAACCTGCAGACTACATTCCTCCTCAGCCACTTTAACCTCTTAGAAACCCTCCAGGAAAGGCAGGAATCGCTGTGTGCTGTGCTGAGCCACCAGAAGTTGATTAAGCCCTAATTAATTGCATTAAGGTCAGCCAATGTACTCTGTTAAGGAAGAAAGCCAATAATTAAACTCCACGTGGGGCATGCTTCTGCCATTATCTCCCCAGGCTGCAGTAGTGGAATTGGGCTCAGTGGGGTCACAGCCAGCACCGCTTGCCAGCACATGGCAGTGGCAATTGGGGAAATAATTAAGTGCCAAGCATAAAACCATCAGCACTTTAGCCACCAGTTGACAAAAAACACCCAATTGTCAGCTGCAGGGCTGTCGGGGAAGGCTCAAGGTGGAGGGGACTGCAGGGGGACACTGCCTGCACAAGAGCACCCTTTGTGGGGAGCCCTGCAGAGGATGGAGCCATGTCCAGCCAGGCTGGGGTGAGGAGAATGGCAGGGGCTGGCGTGGGTCCCTGCTCAAGGAGGGAAACCCTGCAGGTGCCAACAATAGGGTTTTATGTAGCCCAGATGAAAGCACCTGCCCTGGCGCTGGGAGCCAGCCAGGGGCGCCATATGGAGGGGACCTGCCCCTCGCTGCAGCGGTGCCATCTCGGCACAGGGCCAGCCTGGCCAGGGATGTGGCCCCCAGGGACTGAGCCGTGCAGGATGGGGCCATGCAAGCCTTGCCTCTGCCCATCACCAGTCCAGCCTGGAAGTGCAACCGCCAGGCACAGAGGTGATGGGTACGAGTGTCAGGTTGTTCCTGGCCACCCTGTTCCCGGTGCTACGTGCCCTAGGAAGGCAAGGGTGCTGCAAGGTGCTGCAGGAGAGCCCCAGCTCTGAGCCAAAACCTCGCCTGACCTTGGGGCTTTGCAGTGGAGCAAGGAGTGACAGGGCAGCATGAGCCATTCCCAGGGCAAGGGACAGGGTCCTGCGGCTTCTGGGGAGGGAGGGAGCACAGGGGGGCTCTGCCCATTCAATCCCTCCCTGGCAGCAAGCTCATTTAAGGCTTTTCTTTGCTCCCAGCTGAAAAAATAAAGGCCAAGGTAATCTGCCTTCCTGTCCCTCTTTGTCTCGGGGATAATAGCAACCAGCACAGTGTGGAGCCCCCCAGGGCTTTGCAGATTACAGCTTTCAGAGATGTCTACAGTGCCTGGACAAAAACGAGAAGTGGTGGAGCGGAGGGGGACAGCGGGCACGTCACAAGGTCACCAGCTCCCTGCCTGCCTAACTGCATGTCCCCTCTCCTTCCCATGCCACCGGCTTGTTGGGTGATGGCATGGCAGGCGATGGGATCATGGGATGGCGGGTGACGGGATGGTGGCCAGGCGATGGGACAGCGGCAGAGCACTCCTCTGGGCTTCCCAGCTCTGAAGGCTGACCCTTTGCTGAGGGTAGAGTTATGAATATTTCATGGAGGGTTTTTGCTTTATAGTTTACACTTCACAGATTCTGATAATTACACATCTGATCTGGGGGGG